>JAEIFJ010000889.1:0-296926 GCA_018903435.1 Leucophenga varia
CTATGACCGTTTATGAAGAGAAACATCGTTATTCCGTTAAAAAATAGTCATTTTCTAGGTTTCTACATTAAATCTACAAAAAAGTGTAATATACATGGGAAACTTCAGGGACTTGGCGGCACCATTAAATATTATCTGATTAAAAAACAAGAAAAAAAGTTAACTTCGGTTGGACCGAAGTTTATACTATATACCTGTTACACATCATTTGACGTTGATAGACCTTCGTGTGCAGCATTTGTATTAAATTTTATTTCAAAATACTAAACAAATTAAATATACTCTTAAAAATTTAGGGAATTCGCGGTCCGGATTTGGACCAATTTTAAACTGAAGATTTGGCATGGTATAAGAAACATTTTAACCATATTTGAAGCCATTCGCTTTATAAATACATTTTTTCATATAAGAACTTGAAAAAATGTTGTACTTTTGTATGGGAGCTATACCTAAAAGTGGGCGTGGCACATTGATTTTAACATAGAAACTACACAGGACCTAGAAAAGCTTAAGTTTAAAATTTCAGCCCAATATCTTTAAAACTGAGCGAGTAAATCGCGCAGCAACACAAAGACAGACGGACAGACAGACGGACATGGCCAAATCAATTCGTCTCATCAAGCTGATCAATAATATATATACTTTATAGGGTCTACGATGCCTCCTTTAATGCGTTACAAACTTTCCGACAAACTGAATATACCTGTTTACACTAGTGTAACAGGTATAAAAAAGGGTCTCATTATTTTTAATAAAGAACAATCCTAGGGGGTGGTAATATAAAATTTGTTTTTGGACCAGCCTAATGTATATGTACATATGTATGTTTCTTTAAAAGCCATAACGAGGGATGCTAATTACATCTTAAAACACATAAGAAATTGATTTATGCATACAAAATTTGTATATATGTGTTATGAAGGTATTTCTCAATGAAATTAAAAATGTGCTTCAAATATTTGTTTCGTTTATTTTAATTTTTAAAAGCAACTATTAAGATCACAAAACTAAAGGACAATCTTTAATCTTTATTTTTATTATTATGTATTTCCCAATTGCTGCTGCCTCTTCTGTCCTTGTCCGTTGTCATACACATCGCTATCGAAACGTTGTTGTCAGCAGGAAACACTAAATTAGCCGTAACAGCGTCAGAGTAATTTTACGCGCATAAAAACAAAAGCAACAGCCACAGCAACAAATAATGAGAGAGGAAGGCGAAAAAAATAACAAAATTTATTTATGCCATTTTCAGACAAATCAGTTCCAAAAAAAAAACACTCAAATTTGCAACATCCGTCCAAAGTCAAACTATTCGTCGTCGTCGTCATCATCATCGTCGCAGCAGCAGAAATCATCGAGCATTCAACAAAGCTCAACGTTGTCGAAAACATAAACGTAGTCAAAACAACGCTTTCCAGAACGCTCAAAAATTCAACATTTTGGGATTTGCCAAATATCTTCATTCTTCTTTTATTTTATTTTTTTCACTTTTTGGACATCTGCAATGCAACGAGCAGACAGCTTCTTCATAATAAATGCGCAGACATGCGCTTGTCAGGAAGAGTTTCTGTTGCTGCCGAATTTCAATGATCGGCAGCGTCATCATTCCCATTCTTATTTGAGTATCTCTTTAGAGCAACAAGCTATAACAACAATAAAATCGAGCACATCTGAATGATGCTAAGGCAACAACAATAATAGCAGCAACATCAGTTCTAAGTGGCATGTCTGTCTCGTTTACGTTTACACCCGTCTGCTAGCCTTTCACAGTGAACATGTATATTTATAAGGGCAGCTGTACTGTTAATGTTGTTGTTGTTGCTGCTGTTATTTTTATTTTATTTTTTTTTTGCTGTTATGGTGAACGGATGCAGTCTGACTGTAACATGATTATTGCTTTCAAATGAAATCAGCACCAGGCAGGCAGTCGAACAAACAAACAACAACAAACATATCGAATAGCCAGGCAGCCAGACAAGGCAGGCACAGCATCACATCATTTAAAACTATTGTTTGCTATAAAAATGAAGCATGCATTTTAATTTATACAGAATAGAAAATTTGAAATGTGAAGGCGTCGTCGCAATAGCCACAACAGTTTCTATCAATATTTCTCAACATTATTCATTTACACTTGAATTAATTAGGGTTTTAGTTTTAACAATTTTTAATAGAAGAAAAGTGTAAGAAGCAAATAAATGAATAAAAAAAAAACTGGACACGGTTTTATCTTAAAACATAGTTAAATTTCGTAAAACCCGAAGCTTAAATAATGTCAAGGCCAACCATTGGCTGTAGTGCAATATACACACAGCTGCAGTCAGTGAAATAGCACCAACGGACATCGACCAAATTTTTTTCTAGGTTGGTACCCATGTCTTTAATTACCAAGCTAACATTTTAGCGCCATCTATCATTTAGTGAGTTGAGTTGTGCGTCCGGCGAATTTTACCATAGATAAAATTGTGGATCAAAGAGTTTGCATCAAATTTTGTGTTGCAAAAAAAAAAAAAAAAAGAAAGAACGCTGAAGTCGAGTATGCTCGACTGCAAGATACCCTGTACCCAATCTATATGTACCTTAAGTTAGGTTCTATTTTACTACCATACCTCATTGAATTGGATTTTCATATAAAAACTTTAAAAAAAAACTTTAAAAATCAGGGTATATCTTTGAACGGGGTTATACCTAAAATTTTGTTGGGCCTACCCATATTGGTCTATTTTATTGGGACTATCATAGACAATGACGTTTTTAAGCAAAACCCCAAAATTTTGGGGTAAGATTTGTATGGGGTTACTCCAAAATGGGTCTAGAAAAATTTTATTAAGACACTTCACGGCTAGGAAGTCTAAGTTTCAATTTTGAAAGCTCTACCTCTTATAGTCTCCCCGAAATATATCGTTTTCATACGGCAGACAGCATGACGGACGGACAGACAGACAGACCTAGTTCGACTCCCCTTCCAATGCTGATCAAGAATATATATACATTATAGGGTCTATCTTGCCTCCTTCTCTCTGTTACATACATTCGCACAAACTTAATATACACTTTTACCCTTTGGGTACAGGGGTATAAAAATAGTTTGCTACAGCGTTGAACGCAGTTGCAAGAAACCTATAATAAATCGTGTATGTCGAAAAAACAAGCATACAAGTAGTACAAGACGTTCAAGGAGAGCCGAGAAGTGATGTAAGATTTACCTCGTTCTGGACGAACACGACAAAAACGTCGGTCGAAATGGTCGATGTTCGTCCAGAACGAGGCAAATCTTATACCATTTCTCGATAAAATAAAGAATATGTTACTTAAAAATCGTGAGGTAAACATGTCATATGACCGTTCAGAACATTTTTACTGGCATATTTGGCATTGAGATCGTAAGGAGTTCTCGGAAGACATGCTTTCTCGTGCCAATTCTGACTTTAGCTACATGAAACGCAACATAACTGGAGACGAGACATGAGCCGAACCGAAAAACCCTTCAAAAATTAAGATGATGCTCACCGATTTCTTTGATTATCGTGATATGGTGGTTTACTCTGAGTTCCCTCCGGCCGGATGGTCAAAAAGTTTTATTAAAAATATTATTTATACGTTTTGAGGCACCTACGCGAGAGCATCCGCAGCCAGAATTATGGAAGGTCCAGAATTATGAAAGGACAACTCCTGGATTTTGATCGACGACAACGCTCCATATCACCTAGTCGTGATTTTACATGAGTACAAATTCAAAAACTGAATAAATACTATCGAGCAACCACCATATTCGCCAGATTTAGATTCCTGTGACTTTTTTTCTGTTTCCAAAACTAAAATTGTTCCCGGGGAATGCGTTTTGAATCGATCAATGCCAATAAACAAAATTCGCCGAAGGAGCTGAAGGCCTTACCTTTAGCCGCCTATGAGCGGGCCATGGAAGATTGGATTAGCCGCTGGCATCATTTTATCGGTTCAAATGAAGCCTATTTTAAAGGCGTATACACTAAATTCCGATGATTAAATTGAAAAAAATGTGGAAAAAGATATGGTGATGTTTTATACATGATTTTGTATGTGGATATGTGATACAATTTAACGCCTCTATCTCTGAAGAAAGTCTTTTAAACTCAAAATCTTTAAACTTTAAAATTCGAATAGTTTTCCAATATAATATAGCGATTAAAATTTGAAAAATCTTCGTGATGCTATTTCACTGACTTCAACTGTATATACTTTACAGGGTCTAAGGTGTCTCCTTTAATGAAAATATATACAGCCTTATTTTTTGAAAGCATTAAATATTATTTAAAATTATATAATTATTACTTATAAAGTGAATGGGTGGGTCAATTTGTTCGAGTCAAGCGTATAGCAGAATTCTAATCTTTAGGGCATATCCTAAAAAAATTTTTCCAAAGAACCATAGATATAAAGTCGAATCTGACCTTCCCGCATTTCCACTTGAAAATAAGATGCTAATATTTCTTAAAAATATTATATTTTCAGTTTTACACCTAAAATGAGCAGGATTTCCATGGGCGTATTTCGGGGCGTAGAATTCAAAAATTATGCAAAAGAAGAAATACATGACAAAATAATTTTTAGATGCCACATAATTAATATCACGATGATCAGAATTAGTCTAATTGGTAATGGAAACTTTTGAATAAGCCTCCATATCCTCTAGGTTATCTATAAAAAATATATAAGAAAGTTCCCATTCAGAATATGGTAAATAAATAATTCTGCCCACTTAGTCGATTCTATTATAATGTGAATAAAACTTTCATTTTCGATTTTTAAATTAACAAAAAATTCAACGTGAAGGTGTACTTCACAAACAAAGTATAAAAATACACGTAAATAGCTTAACTCAATCCATCCATCTGTCCGCACATTCGATACAGTCGACAGGAAATTAGTGGGCTATAAAATGCGCTAGCCAGACTACGATTGCGATTATATTGCATATTTCATTGAATGTGGGTGCCACAAATTTGGATACAGTCAATCGAATGGCAGCTGTTATTGAAAAGTAACAAAAAGTTTAGCGAAATAACAAAAAATACAAAAAAAAAAAAGAAAAACAAAAAGTAATCAAACGTTTATAACAATGAGCACAGACCATTTTGATAATGGCGATAATTGTTGAATCGGAAATAGGTCTAATATAGAGGCACTTCATATAATTTTAATTATTATTTGTTGCATTGCCATTCATCAATAAATAATTTTAATATACTCGTCGTTGTCGTCGTCATATACCAACCAAGTGCAAAATAATCAATTATGAATGAAAAGCAAACTGAAATAAAATTGTAATATAATCTTTTTATACAGATACAAATGGGCAAAGCAACAAATGATGTTGATAATGTTGTTGATTATGTTTATTGCTGATAATAGAATATTGATAACTATTGCTAGTCCAATGATACAAATGAACGAGATCTCAACCAGTTTATATGGTAAATTTACACGTCAAAAAAAAAATAGTGCAAATGTCATTTAAATCTGTAGGAATAGTTTTTAGTTTAATATTTAATGACTTTAACCATATTTTAAGTCGATATTTCTAAATCCTGATATCATATAGTACAAAAATTGGTATTATCAGTCTATTGAAAAGTTTTCGAATCCATAAAGTACATATTTTAGATATAGTGTAAGTACCATATAAGGTTTTTTGCATAAGATCAATGGTCCGATCTAATTCAAATTTTGGCACCATTTTGTGGTTTTAAACTATCAGGGGTGGCACCAAAAACACTTCCACACACAACACAGTTTTGCCTAAAACCCACGACACAGAATTTCGAAACGTGTGTTTTGAATTTTGCTGACAATTTTTTTCAGAGGAAAGTTTCAAATTTTTTTTGTGTTTCATAACTTGAGAACGGCACGACCGATTGTCATAAAATTGCAGAGGAAGGTGCAGAGAAGAGTGATGATGGAAAGAAAATTGAAATCCAAAATCGGTTCAGCCATTCTCGAGTTATAATTTTTCCTAAAAATATTCAAAATTAAAAAAAAAAAAATTATTTTCGGTCCAACCCAACGAAAAAATCGATCCAAACTAATACACAAACTCATACAAACACACATTCATTTCATTGAATCAAAGCTGAAAATAATCGTAATTTTTCAAGTATTTGAGAGAAGTGACATTCGGAATACGTATTACTAGGACCTGGGAAGTTTAAAAAAAATGGAAAAGGCGTGACTAACTAAAAGCGATCTAAAAAATTCATCGTACATGAACCGAGCAAGGCCGGATATTTCAACTAGTTTTATATATTTTTAAAGTCTATTAACAGGTTCTCTTAAACCAATTAATTGTCCTTCTTTTAACCCTTTCGAAAAAATGACTAAAAATTACCCTTGACTTTGAATTATGTTTAGAATTATTTAAGTTAAATTTCAAGTTTGGGCGGTGCCGAAAGTTATTTTGGAGCAACGTTGGGCAATTTGTGGTAAAATGTTTGAAATTGCTCTCAGGCAACGTTGCGGTCGAATGGATTAATTCTCTGTACTAAGTTAAGCGCCTACATACATCAAAGTTTACTACTTAAGGGATAGTTTCTACCTTTAAATTAGGGCCTTTGCACATAGCCTAAAAAACGTATACAATATTTTTCCATATTTTAAAAGAAAAATCTTGATACACTTGAATCGGCGAGTTCGGGTTCCGTAGTGTTCCTTGTAAGCGATAAGCGACCGAAATTGGATGAAACTCAAGAAAAAAATAATTATTTTTGGTTCACTGTTGGGAAAAGAAGTGGAAGAATATTTTAAACTGATTTTCGCTGCTTCCTCCTATTTCTCATTGACGATTTAAAGTATTAAAACTTTGCTTCCAACGAAATTAAACTTATTTCTTTGTTTCATTTTTTTCCCGAACTTTTTGGCAAATTCATCATTTCCGGTCAAATTGTAGAAAGACAAAAAAAACACATGAAATGATATTGAAAACGAAATGGAAAAACGCCAACAAACGAGTAATTTGCTAATTAAGCTAATTTCTTTGTTGCTTCAATTACTATTATTATTATTATTATTGTTTACTTTTAATAGTAAAATTATATTAAAAAAAAAACAAACAAATAAAAAAAAAAAAAAGCTGCTTACTATATAAAAAAAAAATCACTTGTGCAGTTTTCGGAAAGCAGGAATACACTCTTAGATACATAAATAAACAAATAGATAGGTAATTTATAAATGTATACAAAGTTTAGTTAGAAAGCAAGAAGGTGTTCTTTATTTGCGATTTTTTTTTTTTGTATCTAAGCGGATTTTATTATCTTATCTTCCGACAGTTTTGGTTTGCTTATTCATTTTATGACTGCGCAAACAACAAGAATAGCATTCGATGCGCTTCGTTGCGATTTCATTCATAATAGTACCGCATAAATGACTTCCTCTATAAAACCTCCACAGCGACCTACCGACCGATAAGTCTAAGCAGCAATAGATCAACTGACATATCAAGCAACGATCGCCATACTATCTAACTGCATGCTTGACATTCTAGACAGCATCTTTGTGTAAAATAACTTTGTAACTGATTGTTTGGATATAATATCTCGAAAATTTCCAAAATAATAAGTTTGGGTATACGAATAAGTTCTTGTCTTTTTTACGAGTAGATAGCGCCGGAAGCAGTTAATTATATTATTCTTTTATAATATTTTCATCAATCAAATGCTTAATTTTCAAAGTTATTTTTAGCAAAAAAAAATTCATATTTTTTGAAATTAAAGCTATTAACTAGAAATAAATTATTTGTGTATACCAAGTAATTCCCTAAGTACTCATTATGTAGTATTAAGTTTAAATTGGCTTGATTAGTTTTCGGAAAAACAAATTTCGATGAGTGTTACTTAATCTATGAATGCGTCATTTTTATGTACTTCATAGGAAGGTCGAGTATATTTTTGGTATTTCAAAGCTTTGACTTCCGTTATTTTCAATTATAGAATTCTTGGAAATTATAGAGCACCATTGAATAATATACTTAATTTAAAGTGTTTTATGACATTAACAATAATATTGGCCAATGATAAGTTTACTATATTACGTGTTGTTTTTTATATCTGACTAAATACTCATGGGACCTTACTAATAAATAATTTTGAGTCGACTTTATCTTGAAAAGTCTAATAAATATTTAGTATCAACTTTTTGAAAAAGTCGACACTAAAATTTTATATCGAGTCAAGCTGCTACTAAAATTTTGTAGTAGAAAATGTAGTATTTTTGTGAGGTACTTTTTTAATATTTGAAAATTGTTAGACCGAAGCTTATATATCCATCACACATCATTTGACGTGGATGGATCTTCGTGTTCAGCATTTGTATTACATTTTATCTCAAAATACTAGAAAAATGTTCTTAAAACTTTAGAAATTCGTAGTACGATCTTAACTAATTTTAAACTAAAGATTTGGCTTAATATAAAAACCATTTGTACCATATATGATTCCATAATCTCTATAAATAATTTGTTTTTATATATAAGAACTGAATAATATGTTGTATGTTTGTATGGGAGTTATACCTAAAAGTGGGCGTGGCACATTGATTTTAACATAGAAATTTCAGCCCAATACCTTTAAAACTGAGCGAATATATCGCGCACTAACAAACAAACAGACGGACGGACGGCTAAATCGATATACAGAATATACACTGACGAGCAAAACTGTAACACGATTTCAATGTTCTCACTTCAACGGTCTATATTTTATTTTCTACTTAGTGCATTCTTAAGATCTTAGTCTTGTTTTGTTGGTGCAATATTTGGCTCTCTTTTCCAAACATTTTAAAATCATTTGATCAGCTGGAAGAGAATTGCAATGGCAAAGAGTAAGAAGAGTCAAATGTTTCAGTTTTGCATTGTGAATATTTTTATTGACAATTTTTTAATAATGGGTCCAGTTCATCTATGCGAATTGGCATACTTTAAGTGTAACACCATTTTAGAAGGAATCGCGTACCAGACGTCCTTGGTCCTCTCTCACAGCTCTACACTCCACTCGGCCAATATTTGCGATGAATTTTCCTAAATTCTATTGCAGAATGCTTAGATATTGTTCCTTAAGCATTATTCTATCCATCAATACCAAGGGGTTCACCTCCATAGAAATGTGAAATCTGATCAGGTTCACTTTCACCTAGATACTATCGGATATCGCCATATTGCATCCGCCATTTTGAAATTGAAAATCTGGCATCGAATTTGGATTCAGTGACCCCGAAAACCCAGAAGTAATAAAATTCAAGCAAATATAGAAAGTTTTAAAAATAAATGTTTTTTAACTCCCCCACACTCTCAAAGGGTGTTTTCAACCCTAAAATTTGGACAGATATAAAAAAGTACATGTCTATTTTTTTTCCTAACTCAGTCAAAAAACCATAGTTTCGTTTAGATCTGTGAGTATCACTTTACTGGTTATAATATACTTGTACAGAAGAACTCTAAAACTGTTGTCAATTTACACAAAATTTCGATATTTAATCATTGCAATTATTGCAATATTAAACAGAAATATATTTATAGATGGGACAAATTAAATAATGAATACAACTTATAAACTACAATTATGATAAATATATGATAATGTAGTTTCTGTTATTTTTGTATTTTTTTCTAGCTGCAAGAACTATTTAAGCATACCAATTGCTTTTTTTTTTTTACATACGTTTAGATACATAAAAACTATATTAGAATCATGCGACTATAGATACAGATACATATAGAACAGCGACAAACACAAACAGATACACACACACACAGGAAATAAACATTTTTATGAATGAAACGAAAGTGCAAACCCTAAAAAAAAAAGCTATAAAAAATATCTAAAATGGGCAGAAAAAATAGTATAAAATAAAATCAACTTGACTTTCATATTTTACTCATTGCTCTATTTGGTCTTCTTGAATATATTGCTCGTTGTTTTTTTTATTTTTTATTATTTTTTCGCTTTCAAAACTTGTTTTATTTTTATTAAAATATTGTTTTTAATATTATTTTTATGGTCTGTTTGCGTTATTTACAATAGGAGCAACGATGAAATGTTATAAATTCAACTCGCGCTCTTTTCAATTTTTTTTTTTTTTATAGGGCAATTCTACAAACGCCCACAACAAGTTGTCTAATGAAATATTTATAATAATGCCAATGAAAAAAAAAAATAAGAGAAGATATGCGATAAAAATAAATAAAATATTGTTTGCATGTTTGTAAAATCGATACAAATATTTGTATCATAAAATTGAAAGCGCGTAGTAGACTTTTTAGTTCATTGTTTTTTTATTTATTAAACAAATAGATAGACGGACGGACGGACGGACACATATTAAAGAGTGAAAAGAAAGAGGGACTGACTCAATTAGCAGGCGCTGTGCTTTCATTTCCGCTACACGTAAAAAAAAAAAAATAAATTCATTCAACAACAGCAAACAACCAATCAACTTGTGCTGCAGCAGCCTGCCGTTTGGCTAAATGACTCTGACTGCAAACTTATATGAATGAAAATATTAAAGATATCGATCGAAACAATCTGACTGACTGACTACTGCTGCTGCTGCCTGCCTGCTTGCTTGCTTGCCACAGGAACTTGCACAACGGGTAGCAACAAGCAAACTAAGCTTGAGCAGAAAAAGAAGAAACGAGTTGAAAGTCTTGCAGCAACAGCTTAAAAAAACAAGTAAGAACGTTGAAGTCGAGCATGTTCGACTGGAAGTTACCCTGTGCCCAATCTTTATGTACCTTAAGTTAAGTCTTATCTTAGTACGATACTTTATTGTATTGGATTTTCTAAAACTCAAAAAATGGGGTAAATTTATGTGGGGGCTTTAGCTATATTTCTATATTTATAAATTTGGTTGCACTCATATTTGAATTAAGATTTGGGACCATCACATTGACATAATTTATACTAAATTTGAAAGTTTCTAAAATATGTTAGGTTAGATTGGCCGATGCGAATCTTCGCGACGTCATCTAGGCCAAATAGACCCATTGTGATACAATATGATCCCTCATTTATTTCTCCCTAATCAAACCAGCTCGATTTTCTTATGAAGGCGACTACTGCACCAATCTTGACTGATGCAAACTCCGCGAGACTATCGATAAACTGCCTACCAACTACGGTAAACCTTATTTACCCAAGTGCTGGGCAGTGGCAGAGAAAATGTTCAACTGCCTTCTTCTCTTTCTCGTTTCTACAGCTCCTACAGAAGCCATTTAATGCTAGTCTTAGTCGGACGGCATGTCTGCCAACCAGGCAATGTCCCGTGAGAGCTACAACCATCATGGATAGAGTCTGTCTATTATGGCACATGAGTTGGGCTATTCGCTTAGTGTTGTATTCTGGCCACGTAAGTTTCGAGATATAACATTTTGGAGTTGTGGTCCACCTAATCTCTGCTTGTCTTATTATTTCCTCTTTTACTCCCTGGACGAATAACGGCATTTGTGCCAATCTATCTGCTTCGCAAATACCAAATATATCTTGGTGATCCGGAACCCATATGAGGCAAAAAATCTCATTGCTCAGCCATCTCGTTGAGAGACTATCCGAAAAGATGTATACTTTTTGACTACTACCTGAGTGGCATGGCTTCGTATATAGCGATCATTTTAGCTGGAAAAATGCTGCAGCGATCGGGAAGTCTAAAAGATTCTCTAATCTTCAGGCGCGGACAAAAAGATAAGTTTCTTTAAAATAAAAAGTTTTTTATGCAAAAATCCAAAATTTTGAGTTAAATTTGTATGGGGGATACCTCTTAAAATGGGACTTGAGAAAAACCATTTTTTGAGTCTAAATTTGAAATATGGTAGCGCTATTTCTTATAGTCTCCGAGATAATCGGTATGGACAGACAGACTCTCCTATCAATGCTGATCAAAAATATGTATACTATATAAGGTCTACCATGTTACTTTCTGCCTGTTACATACATTTGCAAAAGCTTAATATACCCTTTTACCTCTTGGGTACAGGGTATAAAAAAACAAAAATATGTAGAGAGGCGGAAATTTTTGTGATTATGCAGAAACCAGATCATTTAGCTGCATACGAAATCGAATGAGCCAAATAGGTAACTCAAGTCTTATATCTTTTTATTTTTTTTTGTAGTAACGCCTCCAACTTCCGTTTTAAAGTTTTTAAAAAAAGAAAATAAACTAACTCAACGCCTTATATGCAAATCTTGTGTGGGGAACGATGACTAGCTAGTTTGCTAGCTAGCCCAAACGTTTTCATAAAGTGTGAGTGAGAGTCGTTGTAAAATTCCAGAAAACATAGAATGAACTATCTATGCACTATATATATGCATGTATATACTATATATATGCTATGTATTTTATATAAATGACAGGAAGTTATATGCCATAAATATGCATTATAAAATCATTCCCCCTGCTTTGCTACTTCTGCGATTTTTTTTTTTTAAAAACATAAAAAGATATAAGATACAATCGACCAGACGTCAGCGGTACGTGCAGCACAAAAACATACTTAAGCCCAAAGAAGAAATTCAACTCTTAGAGAGAACGCGCTAAGAACCGGAACAAGTAATTATATGGCAATAATGAATGAAACGAAATGCAATGACAAACAGCAGATGTACTGATCCGATCCGGAAGTATTTCAAGCAGGCAGGCAAAAAGATAGCAAGCCAATAAGACAAAGCAATATGCGGGCATGCTATTGTAAAATATGTATAGAAGGCAACTGCATATTGCATATGTTGTTATATTGTACGAGTACCTAAGCATAAGTAGATATTAAAAGAATACATAAATAGCTACTGTAAAACGGAAGAACGGAAGTAAATACTTCCGCACGTACAGATGTATGCATGTACCTCTTTAATAACGTCCGTCCGTCCGTTCGTCCGTCTGACTTTGTATACACTGCTCGATGCATTAATAAGTGCGGAACGTCTTTTGTCTAAAACGAAGCAGTTGCTTCGGAAGCGCTTAGAGAGAACCGGAAGTAATATGATATGTTTTAACATTGCTGACATACACACACACAGTAGCGCACGGAAATAATTTGAAAATAAAATAATAAAAAAAATATCAGCAATTTTACACTAAAAGATTAAAAATAAAAAACCAAACAAAATGAAACAAGACAAGGAAAAACGTTAACTTCGGTGAAGTCGAAACTTAAATACCCTTACATGAATCTTTAAAAAGTTTATGTGTGATGATCAGTGGCTTAGATAAAATTTCGAGATGGGATCAGGGGGGACTGATACCATCCAAGTTTACACATAATATTGCTATCAAATTTTAAGGTAAAAATACAAATATATAAGTAATAATATATTTTTTTTTTAAATATCAGAAAATGAGAGGTAAGTTAGTGAAGGACTGTTTGTTATAGTGGTGGCCTGATCAGTATCATATCGGTGCATGATATTGGGATGATATTAGATGCGTTTTTGCTCAATTTGTAGTGAATACATTTATAAATACTACCTATTTTCAAACAAAAATTCGCAAATGGGCGGTAATTTTGTATGGGGCTATACCTAAAAATGGGTGTGGTACGTTGGATTTGTCATTTGATGACACTACAAATGTTTTTATCTGAATTTGGAGAGAATACATTCATAAATAATACCTATTTTCATACAAAATATCTATAATGAGCGATAAGTTTGGGGCTATACATAAAAATGGGCGTGGCACCCTGGTTTATCCAATTTGGAGCTATATGACATAGTGGTTCCATGTGAACCAAAGTCAGAATTTTTTGTTTTTAATGAAAATAGGACAGTCTATGGAATTTCATTTATCAATAAAAAGTTTTTCAAACCAGTCGAAAAATTGGGTTTATTTGTTAGGACCATTGTAGTCATAATTTATACCAAATTGAGTTCCTATTGGGTGTATGCATTAGGCATTCCGAAATTTTCTGGCAATTTGCGGATACCAATTCGAAAGAACGTCTCGCCCTTTCTGCCGTTCAATCAGCTCTTCACAGGTGAAAAATATTCGATTCAAACGTCATCAAATTACCTTGCTATCGGATCAAGGTTACTTGGTCAACTCCCAATGAATTTGCAAATTAATGTTACGTCTGACAAGGGTCTTAGTGAGTAATGGCTCTAATTTATCATATTTAAACTCATCACATCAAAATCACTACTTTTAAAGCGTTGAAACCTCTCGCGACAAGTTATTTCAAATGTAATGATGAGAAAGTTGTTATCAGATGTTTCTCACAATTTTTCGTTTTTGATCTATATTTTTGATCAGCATTTAGCTGCTTGCGCCATTTATCGGTAAACGGCAAGAACTAATGCATATACCCAATAGATTAAAAATCAAAGAAGTTTTTCTACAAAAAACTAAACATTTTGGAGTAGGTTTTTAAGGGGGCTAGAGGAAAACCATTTGTTAGTGACCACTTGATAAGTTAGGAGATTCTAAGTATCGAATTCAATGCTTATCAAGAATATATATACTTTATTTGGTCTATCCTGTCTCCTTCTAGCTGTTACAAAAAATTTGACCAGAATTTTATTTACACTTTTACCCTTCGGATCAGGGTATAAAAAAAACATTTTGAGTAGCTTAGGGCAAAATAGAATTTTTTTTTTTTTGGGATCATATGTGAAGTAAAATGGGATAAGTACAAAAATTTTTATAAAGTATATTATAATGTATTATAAAGTATGGTCTTAAAGAATGTAAGTTCCAACTTTTACGACTCTTATAGTCTCCCAAAACGACAAGTTCAGGGATTTTAAGAAAGTTAAACAATAGCAAAAATCAGGAGAAAAAATCAGGCAACTTTAATGTTTAAACGAGAGACGAACCTTTCACAAAAAATTACCAGAAATTCTCTTCGCTGCATTTTGATTCATTTTACATTATAGCATGTATATGAAATCTATACTTAACGGACAAAAAAAACTTTACCAAACGACGACGACGACGATAATATCAAATTTCAGTTTGACACTTTCGAAAAATTTTACACCACAATGAACCCTTGTGCTGCACACAACACGCTTTTGTCTTAATTAAGACAAATGCATTGCATTGGAGGTTAAGGGTTGAAGTGCTCCATAAACTTAAGGTTATGCGACACTTACTGTAGGGGCAGAAACTTTGACAATGAAAACAACAACAAAACTTAAAGCATGCAATTGCGAATAAGGTGCATTGTACATATTGTTTCGGAAGTGGAAGTGGTTTGCTTGAAAAGGTTATAAGGTTTACAAATTAGGGTTACAATACACATATTGTGAGAACGGAAACATTTGGTCGAGCAATTCAAAAAAAAAAAAAATTGACTTTAAAAGAAAAGAAAAAAAATGTTTGTAAAAACAAGTTAAAAGCTGCAATTCATTCAACAAGTGCAACAGATTTAATTATATAATTAATAAATGTAATCAACGGCAACAACAACAACAGCATTCGCAGCAGCAGAAGGAATGAACAGATTGTGATACAGTCAAACAGACAGACGGACAGACAAAAAGAACGACATGCGCATGCGCAGCAGCAGCACCCAGCAGATGCGCAGGAAATCAATGAAGAGGAAATCGCAAGGCAAGTGTTACAGAAATTTCAGTTGAACGACAAACAAAAAAAAAAAAAAAAAAAAAAAACAAATTTAAAACTAAAATCAGAATTCAAGCAAAAGGCAAACACATTCTGCATTATTTTTGTATAAAAACAGCAAAACAGAAACAACTCCGGCGACTAAAATGACTACAAGAACAACAACAACAAAAAAACGACAACGACGAATGCATTGAATGACGGGAAGCGCTCTGCTGGATAATTGAGGAAGTTATAATTGCCAATGAAATGCCAGCCAGCCAGCTTGCTTGCCTGCCTGTTTGCCTGGACAGCGCGTTAAGCTGGTCGTTCGGTCGGTCGTTCAGTATATCAGATCGACTGGCTACCCATCGAAGTGCACTGGGAACGAGGCGTCAGATGATGCCGTGGCAGTTGGAACCCTTTGCACACAAACACACACACATACTCATGTAGAGTTGGCAAAGGAAATCATTGTTGTTGTTACTGCTGCTGTTGATTGTATTATTAAATTTTTTTTTCACAATAAACGGTTTTTTTTTTTTTAATTCTGTGCAGCTCAACGGGAAACAGGACATTGTCAATCGTTGACTAAAGTACTAAAACGAAGTGCATAAATTGAATTGAGTTCCTGTCTGCCTGTGCACCTGAATGATTGCATGATTGGTAAACTAGCTAACTGTGACTGTGTGTGTGTGTGACTTAACTTCAATTTAAACGGAAGGACAAATGATTACAAAAAAGGATGTAGTACATAATTGCTGCTGCGCAAAAAAAGTTTTTTGATTTATTTTTTTTTCTATGTACAACAGCAAATACTGAAATGCTATTTATGATATTGTTGTTGTTGTTGTTACCTTGATCATATAAGTGCGTAGAATTTTTATATGCACGCGCACACACATACACACACATAAATATGTATAAATAAATATCTTTTGCAAAGTTGTTGTTTAAACAAATCGAAAGTTCCCAACAGCGTATTTAAATAAACAAATAACTTGAGCAGCATTTAAAGTGGGTGCACAAGAATTTAGATAAGAATAGATCGAATAATTTAATACCCTTTAGACAGTTGTTTAATTTGATATACTTCGTCAATGGTTTACATATACGTAGTATTGTATATTTCTTAAGCACTCCGAACCGTGAACCGAACCAGCTCTTCTGAAAGAAAATAGTTTTGAACCAAAAACCGAACTATATAAGCGGCAAATATGATCTATAATCTTCCAGAGTTTTTTTTGACAAAAGCCCATTTATATTCTAAATAATTAAAAATTAAAAATTGATGAAAGAATCGGATTAGGCCTATTGCTGGTTTGGTATTTCTCGGCCTGAAAATTTTGAGAAAAATGGAGATTCGAGATTTTGAGAAAAATGGAAGTTAAAAAGCACTATTTTTTGCTCATATATAGCAGATAAACTTGAGGTGATAGTAATCCCAATTGAATTTGTAATCGTAAATTTTGAAATAGGCCTAGTCCGATGCTTGAAGAAAAAAAATTATTAATAATAAAATTAATTAAATTATGAAATGTAAATAAGTAATTTACCAGTTCTAGTGTTTTGCAGCATCAGTATTTTCTAAGAGGTTAGACGTTTAATATAGAATTATAGTTATTGAGGTTATGTAAAGATTACATGAGGAAAACATTAATACTTCTATTAAAAAAAGTTACGCTTACAAATGCTATACAACTTCTCAAGACATTCAATAAAAATAATATTATACAGCCAGGCTCCCATTTTTTGAAATCACTAAAATTTAGTAATTTACTTTTGCAAATAATTCTTGAAATCTTATAATTCTCAAACACTTTAAACATAACAATTTAATTACTGTGTGATCGGATGTGAGACGACAAGGAACTTAAAAAACAAACAATATAAATTAAATGTATGTACCAGACAAACCAAATGTGGCCTTTCAACACAAGTTGTTCAAAGACTACGAATCACGCAAACACTCCTATATTGATATGCTTAAACTGTTTGAGAATTATAAGGTTTTAAGAATTTACTTCAAAAGTACATCATTTATTTTGAAAATGGGAGACTGGCTGATAATATATTTTTTTTATGTAAACTCGAGACTTATTTTACAGAGCAACTATTAAAGACGGAACGTGAAAGAGGGAAGAACTTTTTATGGGGAATACAATTTGTGAAATTATTAAACATCAAGAATCAGCGCACCTCGGTAGCCATATACCTTAGTAGTTCAACGTGCATTGATTTCCATAAAATATAATAAAATAGATAAATTGATGAAAACTAGGATTTATCTGTCTTGATTAAAGCGAAGGGCTACTTAACTATACACTATACACTATAAATAAACCTATGCCAATTCCTATTCACACCTTCTTTTTTTTTACTATTTCAAACCTTAGCCATAAACAAAACTGATTCAATTTTATTCATATTGTAGCGTACAAATAGCTATTGAGGCACTAATAATAACAAATCGCACAACAAACGCACCTGTGCAAATAATGCAACAACAAAAACAAAAACTTGTACATACATCTAAAAAAAAAATAAAGAAGACCCTTGCAAAATACAATATTACCAGAGGATCGAAATAATAAACGCAAATGCAAACTCAAACTCAAAGGGAACACGGAAAAAGTTAACTTTGGTGTAACCGAAGCTTAAATACGCGTTACACGAATGTTTGAATAGTTTATGTGATCAAAGATAAAATTTCGAGATGGTTTGGATGGGGGTTCAATGATCTGATACAATCCATGTTTAGACACAATATTGGTAATAATTTGAAGCGTAAAGTATAGATATAATAATCATTATCTTGAAAGAAACAGAAAATGAGAGCTGAGTACAAACTCATGAGGCTATATGGTATAGTGAGTCGATCCTTATCATAACGGTACAGCATGCATAGGATGATATTAGAAGTGTTTTTCCCCATTCGGAAAGAATATTTCATAAATAATTATTTTCATACAAAAATTCTAAAAAAAAGACCTGTAAGTTCATATGGGAACTATGCCTAAAAATGGGCGTGGCACTTTGGTATTGACATTGGATGACATAAGAAATGAAATAGTAACTCTTTTCTTACAAAAAAAACGAAAAAATGCAGTAATTTTGTATGAGGGCTACAACTAAAACTGGGCGTGGCACCTTTGTAATTATATACAAACTTTTAGATCAGTATCTGTAATACTGTCTAAATGAATCGCGTAGAAATAAGCAGACGGACGGATAAGGCTTGTTCTTCTTTAATGCGTTACAAACTTTCCGACAACATGAATATACCCATTCACACTTAATTCAATGAGTATAAAAAAGGCAACGTCGCATATATTATAAGTATCTAGATACAACAAAATATCAAAACAGTGTGTGTGTATGTGTGTGTTGATGTGTTTAAAATACAAAAACATGCATTGTTATAATCGCACGATTCGCATATTCGACTAACTGACAGACAGACAGACAGACAGACTGACTAGAGAGATAGTTAGCTAGTTAAATAATGCGTTTAAATGCGAATACAAACGATTTCATTGATTCGCAGAGCACAGCTAAGCTAGACGATTAATAGATACAAACATTGTATAAGAGTAAATAAAACTCACCTCTTTGCTAGGCACACATATTGGTGTGCCAACTTTAACAATGCCATTCTCAACCATAACGCCCATGACAATCGGATCACGACTATTGAATATAAACTGTGGCAGTATCTGTAAATTAAAAGAGTGGAATTAATAATAAGTTAAGATCAAAAGTTTTCAACAACAACTTTCTAATGTAATTTATTATAATACATATAAAGTCAATTTCCCTCGATATCAGTGCTACCGCTACACATGTTCCTCTGATGATGATGATGCTCCTGATCTTAACTACAATTTAAATAATGTTTCTTAATTATATGAGACGTTGCAGTGCAGTGCAGCATAGAACAACTCAATTTCCGTTTGTCATATAACTTGAGGGGTCTTTTTTTCGGTCTGTCTTTCTGCCTACCGCCCGCTCATCTATACTCTTTTGACTGACTGCATTTAATAGCGCATCTAGTAAAATAGCGCCATTATTGTTACAAAGTCATCTTAAAAGATAGCGACAACAACGTCGACCAAATCTTCATACATATGCTATGGCCATTGTGAATGAGGCAATTACAAGCTCCCTCGTCGTTGGCTTCTTTTCAAATCGTTTGCTCGTTCGTTCGTTTGAACGTTCTCGTAGCGCGCTATAATCTAATGATGGCCTATAAATCAAATATATATGCTGCTTTGGTTTTATTTTCTTCACTGCCAGCCAACAGCCTCCAAATCATCATCTGCGTGGATGCCACATTTTGAGCAGGAAGTGCTGAGAGCCTCAAACGCTTTGGCTCTGACTTTAATAGCGATCGAGTAGAAGAGTTGCCAACATTAAGCACAGCTCTTTATATTGGGAATCGTGTGCTCGTTTTTTTTTTTTTTTTTTTTTCGTTGTCTATGGCACAGCTGGAGCTGAAACTATTGAACACAACGCTGCTTTATTTTGCTTTATGCTTTAGCGTCTGATTGCAGTTTACACCTGTAGCTGGGTAATTACTAGCCATACCAACACACAACACGCATCCGCTCAGTTGTTCGTTTGCGCTCGTTTTTGACGTTACACATGCAACACGCTTGGTCTTGGCTGTAAAGAAAGCGCAGCGCTTTAGGCTATACACTGAGAGAAATTTGTTCTTTGCAGCAATGCTGTACAATCCAAGCTAATAATTACAAAATTTTTACGTTGTACAAAATGTGTTCTTCATTTTGATATTTGCTAGCAAATAAGTTCTCCGTTTTTAATCGAGCTACTAACACTTTTTAGCAACTACATAGCTTCAGATACCAAATCAAATAAATTATAGTCTAGCATAGCAGCATATAACTAACAATTGCTAAAATTTGTCTTCAATTCAGCTAATCTGATAACTTCTAACTGAAGAAAGTGTTCTTTCTAATCGTAGATCGAACTATTTATTAGTATCGATGCTATTATTATCCAAAATTTTTATGTGCATATAATTTGTTTTTTTTTTTTCTTATACTCTTCATGAGACATGGTCAACTCTATCAAATAATGTTACCTTATTTGACCAAGATCGAAACACAACAAAATGGGAACCTGGTTCTCGTCTACGAGATATCATATATCCAGTTTACAGTTCTTCAGTAGATAGATAGATAGAAGTGACTATGGGAGAGTCCCAAACAAGTAGCACATAAAGCTCCGTTTTGGTGTCACCTAATCTCGTATAGACGGCCTTTTGCCCAGAGCTGACTCGTCATAACCAGCCTGTTCAGTTAAGGAATGTTTAAAGTTTTAGGGGACAGGTATGGGAGTGTTCACCTAGCGAGTTGAGCTGCCATTTGCCAAATAACCGCATTCTGTACGATCTGAGTGCGGGACAGGTGCACAGAAAGTGCTCTAGCGTTTCTGTTGCGTCCTCTTCTTTGCAACTTTTTTTAGTCTGGCCGCATGCTCTCCGATGGGCCAGTATCCCGTTATGGTAGCTGTTAGTCTAGCGAGGTCTTTACGCCAGTTTTCTAACAGTTTGTTTGAAAGTTTTGCGTCTAGCTTGGGCCAAATCGTTCTATCTTTCCTGCAGCTCATGATTTGACCAATTATTATAGGCCAAATTGGCGAAATGGTTGCTAATGGCAGAGATTATTGCACCCATTGGGGTCTCTACCTGAACCGGTTGGGAGGCGCTAGCTGATCCCACCCTAGCCAGTAGGTCAGTGTGCTTGTTTCCGGGAACATCGCTATGCCCCGGAACCCACAAGAGGATGATTGAATTATGTTGGCTGGCTTCGTTCAGCCGCTTTTTACAGTCCCTAATCAACTTTGACTTGATATCATTAGAACCTAAAGCCTTTATGGCATCTTGGCTGTCCGAGAAGATGAACACCGATCTGTCGCGCAAATTCAGCTCTGCGAGCAGCTCACAAGCTGCAAGCATAGCGTGAACCTCCGCTTGGATTTTGTGTATCACTCATCGCGAACAGTGAATCGGTGATTGTTTTTTTGCGAACTGCGATTTTATCACTGTGATTTTCAAGTTGCATTTGCTAATCACACTGCGACTCAAAAACCACTCTTTTTGCCGACACTATTTTATTGGGCTTAACACCAAAATTAATCACTCAAAATTTGGTCTCTTAAGATAGGTAATAAAAAAATGTTACGTGCAATTTTTTTATAGAGATATAGTAATTTTGTATCGGACTATCATAGCTTTGTATATAACTTTATAAAAACTCACCTTAAGTTTGCATGGGAAGACCGCAATTGAACGAAATTCTTCACGTTTCTTTTGCTTTAATTCCTCCCGATATGCAGTGAACTTATCGAATAGATGATAAATAATATCAGCCTGGAATATTTTAACACCCAAAGAATCGGCCATTTCCTGAGCTTCACGTTCCACTTTTACATCAAAAGCTAAAATTGTGGCATATCTAAAAATAAATTTAAAAGAAAAGAAAAACAAAAATGAGAACGTAACAACAATTTAATATAATTAAAGAAAAACACAAACAAAAAAAAAAAAAAAATAAAATAGTATTCTTTCATTTAATCTTAGCTCATTTAATGATTGCGGCAACGTTGAGAAGAGAACTTACATAAATATAAAGCTAATGATGTAGGGAAAAATAATTGAAATTATGGCATGTTCAGTTCAACAGAAGAGAACACTCCGAGAATACTACTCAGAGTGTTGTGAGATCAAGAACGAAAAAAAAAAAAAAAAAACAGGAAACGAGTGCCAGTTCTGACTTCACTTGTAAAACGGAAAACGTGCAGCATTTGTGGAACAGTGTGGTCAGTGGTGGGAAAGAACAGCACGATACATTGCCAACGGACAGGAAGGGATAACAACTTAAATTGATTGCAGCAGTTGACGAGTTGCCAACGTAGTCGTCGATGATGTAGTACATAGCAGGAGCTGTGCTTCTGCTGCTGCTGCTGCTGCCTAATGAAGGTGATTTGTTAATTTATACAATAATGAATGTTGATGATTGATTTCAACACTCAACTCAACACAACGTATACGCTCTGCTCTGATAAAAGGCCAAAGACCTTCAGATACTGTCAAAATTTCTACAAAACAAAATAATTTAAACGCAATATGACATACATCATTAATTATGAAATGCGCGTGTAGTTATTTCAAGTGTTGTAAACATTAATTAAAATGCATTAAGTTATTTCGATATGAAATACAATCCAACTTAAGTAACTTTTGCGACGGGTGTAGTTATTGAAGAACCATTTTGGGAGACAGATTTTACAATAAATTTAATTGAAATTATTAAATGAAAAAAAAACAAGTAAAAACGTTTACTTCGGTGAAACCGAAACTTCAAAACCCTTGTATGGAGGCTATATGCTACTGGGGGCTTTATCCAACTTCAATCACGTATCCAACAGAGAACATGGGTTGTTCATAAAGTATTTTGATCATATTTGACACAAATCGATTCATAAATAACCCATTTTGCCGCAAATTGGCGGAGGATTTTAGGGGGGGGGGCTAAATGCTATAGTGATCCCACCCCAACCATGGGTCATTCTATGAACATGGGTTGCTATTACAAGTGTTTTTGCCAGATTTTAAACAAATCGCTACATAAGCAAAGCGCTTTTCATATAAAAACTCAAAATGGGCGGATGATTTGTATGGGGGCTATATGCTATAATGGTCCCACCTCAATCATGGGTTGTCGTCAGAAGTGTTTTTACTAAATTTAAAACAAACTGCTTCATAAATAATGTATTTATCACAAAAAAACTCAAAATTGGCGGATGATTTGTATGGGGGCTATATGCTATAGTGGTCCCACCTCAACCAGGGATCATTTTATGAACATGGGTTGCTATTAGAAGTGTTTTTGCCTGATTTTTAACACGTCGCTACATAAATAAAGCATTTTTCATATAAAAACTCAAGAATAAGCGGAAAATTTGTATGGGGGCTATATGCTATAGTGATCCCACATTAACCATGGGTCATTTTCTGAACATGGGTTGTCATAAGAAGAGATTTTACCAAATTTAAAACAAATCGCTTTATAAATAACGTATTTATCATATATAAACTCAAAAATTGGCGGAAGATTTGTATGGGGGCTTAATGGTATAGTGGTCCCACCTCAACCAGGGATCCTTTTCTAAACATGGGTTGCTATTAGAAGTGTTTTTGCCAGATTTTTAAAAAAATCGCTACATAAATAAAGCATTTTTCATATAAAAACTCAAAAATTATCGGATGATTTGTGTGGGGGCTATATGCTATAGTGGTCCCACCTCAACTATGGTTCATTTTCTGAACATGGGTTATCGTTAAGAAGTATTTTTACCATAGTTCCAGCTTTAATATCGTTTTGAGCGTATGAAAAAAATTGGCGGAAGTTGAATGGCTTGATGGTACAGTGGTCCCACCTGAAGCATGGCTCATTCGAAAGGGTGTGATGAGAAGTGTCATCCGCCATTTTAAAAATAATAAATAAAGCATTTTCATGGTCTAAGGAATTGATGGATTCATTTGTCTCCGAAGACCATGCTTTTTGACCCTCCCCCACACCCACGAATGTGTCGTTAGAATTTTTCAACCCCTTACAATTTGAGATATTCGCTTCAATATAAAAAAAAAAATTATACGTGTGGCCCTTGGTTTTCTTTACCTGCTTAGGCTGAGCTGTTTCTTTCAGTTTAATATCTTAAATTAGTGTCGTTAAGATCTGTAAGGCGAACAAGCTCCCTTTTTTTATCACCTTTAGGGCGAGTTCTTTGTTTTTAAACTTGGCTAAGACGATCATGAAAATAAACTATATTGTCATGATCGTCTTAGCTTATGTAGACTCCAAACATATCTCTAATAAATACATTTTTATTTAATTTTATTTCTGTAGAGTATAAACTCTTCATTATTTAGGCAATATATCTCAATTGATCGGATTAATTTAAGAATAAAATTAACAGTTTTGAAGTCTCCTTTTGCGAAGGCGCAGCGTTGAAAAATTAAACAACCGAAATGAATTTGATCTCGCACGCGCTGCCTGCGGCATGATTCATTAAGAAGCAGCAGCGCAGCAAATGCATTCTTTCTTTTTTTTTGTTGTCATTTTAAAGTGCAAAAGTATCTGTATTGTGATTTATATCTGTTTGCTTTCGGCGAGTAAGCGCTCAGAGTCGGCGCAAACTTTGAGTCATTAAAGGATTTGTCCAGCGCATATGCCTATTCTTAAATATTCGGTTTGTTGTGAAAGATTTACAGCTTGTAAATTACGCTGTTGACGTTTGTATTAAATCTTATGTTGCGATATTTTAGTTACTTTCTATTCTCGACTCTGTGGCTTTAAATACTTTTTATGAGTTTACGAAATGCGAATATGAGTGTGAGTGCGTCAAATGCATACTCAGTCATAGCTGTTGATAAGCTTTTTCTAATACTTTTTTATCTAGTTGATTAAGGTTTAACGTCGTGCGATTGGAACATAGTTTTGCAGATTTATGATATTTCTAAAACCAACTAATATGTACCTCTAGTATGGACAACCATCTCCAAAAAATAATATGTAGGGGTAACCAGGGATATTCGGAACAAAGCAGTTTCCTTTAATTTGATTTTGAACGCGTTTATGATAAGCTTGAGACTTGAAATTTGAACCGCAGATGGCTGTTGGCATTGTTTGAGGGTTTGTGACCCACCGTGGGGCTAATCGGAACCGAAAATTGTATTTGATAAATAGACCAAAAAAAACGTCGAAACTCTGTCGGCTTAACAATGTTTAACGAAGTTGTGGAGAAAAAAATTTGCCATAAAATATTGAATCGAATCGAAATCAAACCGAAACCAAATTTACTCTGAATAGCCCCAGACTCCACTTACGTTATAATCTCTGCATGAATTTTATAAGCGTCAGAAAAAGAGACGGCTTAGTCCCTATAAAAAATTTATATTCTTGATCAGTTCGACGAAACGAGTCGATCTAGTCATGTCTGTCTGTCCGTCTGTCTATCTATTTGTCTGTAGTTACACGTTTCATTCGCTCAGTTTTATTGACCTGAAAGTCGAAACATAAACTTTTTTCAGTCCTATGCAAGTTTATATGTTAAAACAAAAGACTACGGCTTTTTTGGACATAGCCCCCATAGAAATCAAGAGGTCATTTTCGAGTTTTTAGATGAAAAATTGTTTATTTCTGTAGCGATTTATTTTAAATAAGTTCAAAATACTTCTTATAGCAACCTATGATCAGAAGAAAACCCAAGTTAGAGGTGGGATCTCTACTGTATACAGTCCCCCATAAAAATCTAGAGCACATTTTTGAGTTTTTATACGAAAGAATGTTTTTTGCCTCTATTTATTTCAAATATAGTCAAAATATTTGTTTATAGCAACCTATTGATCACAGAAGGACATATAATTTAAATAGGATCCACTTTTTGAGTAGTAGTGACGAATATTGAAGCTTTAGTTCCAATAAAGTTAAAGCTATAAGAAGTGTTTTTACAGTATTTAAATGTTAGCTACTAAGGGCTGAAAAAGCTTAAGACTTTTAGGTCAATATTTTTAACCGTGAAACTATAGACGACATCGACGTACATGGCTAGATTGTTCTGACTTCGCCACACAATTTGAGACGGATATAAAAATTGAACCCACTATAGTTAACACAGAACATTACTAAAAATATAGTATAATTTTTTAAAGTATATTTTTATAGTTATGCCAGGTACTTAGTATTTTCTCCAGCTTATAAAGTTGCTTTTATCTTCGCCATAAATACATATAAGCTTAGCAATTCTTAAGCATTCATAATCCTAGATGTTCATTTCTGTTGAATAATATTTATAAATTATTAAATTTTTTTTCAATTTTTGTAAAAAGTTTAACCCTTCACAAGATACGCCAACTCACAACTTCTTGCTTGAATTAAGCTTTCCCCATTGCAGTGGTAAACATTTAATTTAAACATTTATATTCTCTAAATTTAGACTTTACAGTGTTAAAATGTCGTGTTAGGGGGTTAATATGAATCTTTTTTATTCATTGCATCTTATAGACAAGATTAATTGAATTTGAAGGAATTATTACGAAACCGTATCCAAAAATAATAAAGTAAATTTTACTCAGTTGAACTATAAGAACTATTCAAGCCACCATTTTGATGTTTTTTTTTAAAATACTTTGATGACTTTAAAATTGTCAAAATTGAAGATAAAATACAAAAAGAAACTGTTCCCAAAATTTAATTCAGTTGTTACAGTATACTGCGAACAATCCTATAATATACGAGGTGTGTTCAAAAAGTATCGCATATTTTGTTTTTTTTTTTTTTTAGTTTTTTGTTTATTCATCGATTATATCTATTTTGTCCCCTTTAAAGTAATCCCCTCCCGATAAAATACACCTATGCCAACGTTTTTTCCAATCCTCGAAACATGCCAAATAGTCCCTTTCCGGTATAGCCATCAGCGCCTTCTTCGATTTAGCTTTTAACTATCTCCTCAATCGTCTCGAAATGCGTTCCCCGGAGTGGTCTCTTGAGTTTTGGGAAGAGCCAGAAGTCACACGGTGCCAAATAAAGCGAATACGGTGGTTGCGGAACGATATTGGTTGGATTTTTGGCAAAAAGTCACGAAAATCAGTACGTTTTTAAAAAATCATCATTTTTGGTACCAACCGAGACTTGACACGTTTGAGGCCCAAAACATCCGTCAAAATTGTATTAATTGATCCTTTCGATACGCCAATTTCATCAGCAATGTCTCTCATAGTTAATCGACGGTGTGCAAGCACTAATTCTTTTACTTTTTGGATGTGAGCATCGTCCGTTGAGGTCGATGGTTGATCAGGGAGCTCTTCGTCTTCAACACGTTCGCAACCTTCTTTCAACAATTTATACCAATCAAATGTTGTTGATTTTGGTAGAGCTCGGTCCCCATAAGCCTTCTTCAACATTTTTATTCCATTTATTCCATTCAGAAAAAAAAATTTGATACAGGTTCTTTGATTCATTTTTTTGAATAGGTAAAAATCGAAGACGATCCAAAACACGTGCAAGCAAAGCAGCTATCAACAATTAAGTGAACATTCAAATGGCCGAGCTTGTCGGCATAAGTGAGAGACATGAGTTCCAACATAACGCCACAAAAAAATCGTAATTCGAATATACGTAACCCGCGAAAATTCAAAATTCGCGATAATGTTTGAACACACCTCGTATAATTAGTTTATATTATTAAACTTTATATGCTCTACTGCCCTTTTCACATATATTTGGATACCGGGTATAGGAAATACGTTAAATGGACACTCATTGTTTGCGTCATATACTAGTAGTATGTAAATATCCATAGGCGCGGTTTGTTTAAAGATAATTAAATTAAGCTTTTTTTTTATGGATTTAAGACAGTTTCTATATATTAAATATTTTTATGACGCATATAAAATTCGCTGCTGGAGCAATAGTAAAACAAAAAAAATAAAAAAAAAAAAACTTTAATCGAAAGCCATTGATGTAACATTAAAATTTGTATCTATTAAAAGCGCCTATAAAAATTATTAAAATACTTATTGCCAGCCATAAAAAAGAAACACCGCGGACTATATTTAATATACTATTTGACCTCCTCATGCGATTAAATTGATTAGTTTTTTGTAATAAAAATATTGTTTTTTTTTTTTTTTTTTTGAGTTGCCGAAATTTTGAATTTTTAGAAAAATTACAAACGTCCGCATTTTTGCCATTGAGATACTTATATATTATTATACAAATAAATACTAGTATTGCATGAAAAGGGTTTCAAATAACTAAGAAATTTTTTACGTAAGCAAATTCTCGAAATTTATTCGCGTGCATGAATGAACTTAGAAACATTCAAACAAATCAAAACGCCAATGTTCAATAAAGCAGAAAATGATTAATATGAGAGCATTTCCTCGTTCAGGTTTTCTTTTACATTGCACATCGTTTGAAAATATATTTTCTTTCGAGTTGAATGACACCAAAAATAGAATGATTCAAAAAAAGAATGATTTTTTTTTTTTTTTTTTTTTTTTTGGGCGACAATATGGGTCAACGCGTTTCTATGAAACGGAAATTGTGTAATATGATACAATATAAAATAAAATATGAATACTTACTGTGCTTCATGTTCGAGCATAGTAGACGCCTTCATGACATCACGCTTGACAACAGGTCCGATACGTATGGCGGAGTACTGTAAAAAAAAAGAGAAAAGACTTTCGATTAGTAAATGAGCGACCCCAAAGGAATTAAAAAGCGTCAATTGCCTAATTACAGACAAATGACAACGACCCACATGGCGTAAGCAGTTAAAGATAAATATATATTCTATATATATATATAATATTCGTTTCTACCACATGCTGCAGTTGCAACTGCAACACCCCCTGCCTGCACACACATCTAAACGATACACTACAGTATTTGACCCAATGCGTATCTTGCGCCTATTTTCAGAGATTGTTTCTATTTATAATAATCGGCAAATAAAAAAAACAACAAAAAATACAAGTGTAGCATATTCTATGAGCATCGATAGACCTCCTCCTCGAATTGCCTGCAGCGACGTTAGGCAGCTACTACAAGTACATAGTACTCTCCCAGTCAGTCAGAGACATACAAGTTCATTCACTTTTTTGTTGCTTGTGCGTTTTAGTAGTGATCATTGATAAAAATATATATTTGTATCTTACACGATTTTGTATCGATTGATAATTGATCAATGAATGAATGTAGACAGCAAGAAAAATATTATTTAAAAATTTAAATTTTTGAATGAATATTAAATTTATAGAAATATTTAGATAGCCAGGGTTTAGGATCTTAGGCTTGTAATAAGCTGTAATGGCCATAAAATACTATAAAATCATGATAAAAACCATAAGTATAAATTGTTTTGAGTTAGAATAAAGACGTTAAATTTGATGTGTTTTGTTCAATGGAGAAGGATAGCTCGTTTAATATTCAATACAAAATTAAAATTAAGTAATTTCAAAAAAAATTCAAATATTGGAATAAGTTTGTAAAAAGTTTACATGTTACAGTGGTACAACGTGAATCAAAATACAACATTTAATGTTTTTAAAATTGGATAAAAATTTTTGAAACTCGATACGGAAGTGTCTCACGGGGGGTTTTGGAGAATCTAAGTTTTAATTTAGCAATATCGTTCTTTTAATGTCTCAGAGTTCGGTGGGTATATAGGACAGACATGACCATTTTGACTTGGCATTACCAAGAGCACGAGGGCGACTTTATAGTTATTGTCTTTACCTGTCACAAGTAAGTGTGCAATAGGTGTATTCAGTTTGTCGGAAACTTTGTAAAGCTTTAAAGGAGACAACCTGGAACCTATAAAGTATATATATTCTTGATCAGCTTAACGAGATATGTCGATCTAGCTATGACCGTTCTTCTGTCTATTTGTCCGTCTGTTTGTTGCTGCGCGAATTATTCGATCAAGATATAAAGACTTTAAATTTAAAATCAATGTACCACGCCCACTTTTAGGTATTGTCCCCATACTTATTCAAAAAAAATTTACTTATAGGGTTAATGGCTTTAGCCAGGAAGGGGGCCGCAACTCATCTATTAGGCCCAGAACTTTATTGTCCCATTGGAAGCCACAATACGACAATACGTAATGATGAAAAACGAGCCAGGGATAAACACTGGATTTTAAGGCAAAGCATGCGACAGGCAAAATAATTAATAAAGGAATTCAACTCTAAGGTTACCATAGCATTGGTTAAGCTCGATAGAACTCAGCTAAGGATCATTATAGGGCTTCTAACAGGTCACTGCAGACTTAGGAAACACCTATGTACATGGAATGGGTGTAGCAAGCTCTCCTAAGTGTAGATTCTGTGGTAGTAAGAAGGAAAAACCTATCCATATTCTATCAGAATGTGTAGCTACAGCCAGAAATATAATGTCATTGTTAGGATGATACACACTCTCCCAAGAGCAGGTTAGGAAAACCGAACCTATCTATAAAAATAATTAGATTCATTCTAAGAATAGGGCTAGAATCAGTAATTTAGCCTCTAGGTAGCAGTACAGTTACCCTCTAAAGTAATAATAATAATGGCTCTTCATCGCCAAACATTTGGAGAACGAATCGTGGGTATAATTCTGTAAACCCACACTGTTAAGATGCCTCCATAATCAGCTATCTCACGCAATTAAATTTTTCGATCTTTGATATTATATTCATGGATTTTTTCGACGATTTCCAGTACAAACTAAAACACTTTTATGGGAGCCGAGTTTCATTTAAACTTTTATGTTTTTACGTTTACCTATTAAATGTTAAATATGCTTTTACTAATTCCTCCAGATAGGTTTTTGAAAGTCTGGAAATCTCTTGTTGAACCCAAGGATCCGAGTTCACTGTGTATTTCTCTATTCGTATGGAATGGGTGCGCACTGGAGATTATACGAAGTACTTTGTTCTGAAATTTTGAATCAGCTCACAATTACTTTGCTTGGCAGTTCCCAGATTGAAATGCCGTAAGTCCATATAGGCTTTAATATAACCTTATAAATTAGAAGTTTAACTCGTATCCTCAGGGTCGACCTGTTTCCAAGAAGCCAAAGGTATTTTTTAGCATTACATTTAAATGCTTCTTCTTGTTGCTCAAGTGAGGTCTCCAAGTCAACCCCCTCGCTAACAATCTGTTGGACAACAGCGCTGTTTCTCGCCGCCTAAAAGAGACCACCCGCTGGATCTGCCCCACCGTAATGGGTAAACCTCTCCTCCCATCCCGACCCCTTTTTAATTAACATCTCCTATAAATAATAATATTCACATATGTCAAGGCTAAATTATGCTAATTTGCTGATTGTCATCGTTTGACAGATTGCAAATAAAAACATTACTAAAAAAAAAAAAAAAAAAAAAAAACTAATTCCCTGAAACTTTCATACATCAAAGTTATTAAACTGTGCGTTTTTCTTTTTCACTGGTAGTCTTCTTATATCATACTTCTTAAATAAAGTACAACCCTTAAAGCAAAAAACTTCTCATTGGCATTTAATTGCAAACGAATTTAAACAATAATTTTTCATCATAAACAATAGACACAAATATGCTTCAGAGACACGAACGCAGCTAATTTCAATCAAAAAGAAATAGCGACAAAGAAGTTAAATAAGAAGTGTAAGCAGTGCAGAAAGGGAGGAGGGGCGAACGTAATAAATGTAAGAATGACTGAGAACGAGTAAGAGAGCTTACAAAATTATTCGTGAGTGGCTCAATTGTAAATTGAATTCAATTACGGTTCTTTTGTTTAATTTTATTCTTCTTTTATTTTTGCGCGCTTCATTCATGAAAAATTCATTCATTTATTGAAAGTGTACATACGAAAGAGCACACATATACAAGCAAATCTACATACTACATACACACATATATATCAAACAAGAGTAAAAAATACAAACATACAAACATACATATATACATGTGTATGTAGCTTTAATGTCATTTTCGATATAAAAAAAAAGAAATACAAAAGCAACAACAAAAAAAAGCTGCAAATGTAACTAACGGCACAATAAATTGTATAAAATGTACACAAGTAAAAAGAGTTTTGCAATACACAACACTTACATAAGTTAAGGAGAACGAACGAACGAGTGAGCGAGAGAGAGGCGTTGTGAAAAAGAGAGAGGTAATGAGTATGACACAGGCCGGAAAATGACGAAATCGGAAGCTTATTGTTAGTTGGAAATTGAAATGGAAAAGAGCGAAATAAGAAAGCACGCGTACGACCTTATATATTTGCGAGGTTCATTTATATAATTTTGCAAAAGCTGTTCAAATTGATCAATCACGGAAATAATAGAAATAATTAAACAACGAACCCAGCTGCCACTTGTTAATCATGCTCACCCACTCATGGTGTGCTGGAATCGACGATAGGTTCTATTAAAATGTAAATAAAATCTAAACTGATCATAAGAAAAAGTATTGGTTTAAGTATAATGGCGTCAGTTATAGTTACTAAACACTTTAAAACTACCGTTAACTCATAAACTACCATATAAAATTTGAGTATAATATGAAACGAGCCAGCCATTCCCGTCAGTGTGTCTGTAGTCAAACGTTTCATTCGCTCAATTTTAAAGATATTGACTTGAAATTCGAAACTTAAAACAAAGAGTTCCACACTACTGTCCGGGCTCAATAATGTTCCGTTTTGGGATATAACAACGAAATGTAAAGTATTAACCTGAACTGAAACGATTTATAGGCGACTTGAGTCGAAAGTCTTATTTGTGCTTCTTTTCAGATAAAGTTGCGAACTTTATATATTATTTTTTCATATCAAGAGTTGTTTTTTTACATCAAAACCAAATTTTTTGCTGAGAACTTAGAACTTGTGCAGCTTTTTTATTAAAATTTCTGACCTCGCACTAATTTTCATCACCAAGAGTTGTGAATACCTTTCGCATAGGTGCACCTTTAAAATCGTACCGCATCCTGTCCACAGCGGACTTAAAGCTGCTATTTAAAAACTCGAATGGATAGTTCTTCAGTAGCAGCACAAGTTTATCTGGTAAACTACATATCTAAAAAAAATATTTGATTCATTCTTTTTTAAAAGACTCTCGCAAAAAAGCAAACTGTTATCTATCTAAATTTGTGGAAAGGCAAAACAAAGTGTGTGTGTATATAAAACTATGGGCAGGAAATAGATGGAGCGGAAGACAAGCAATAGTGCCGTTAATCGAAACAGCATGAGGGCGGTTGCTTTAAATAGCATGAGAATATAGAGAACGGAATAGAGTGGAGCAAGTTTGCAAGTTTTGTTGCTATGTAGTAAAATGATAAAAAAAAAAAAAAAAACTAGGAAAAACGTTAACTTCGGTAGAACCGAAGCTTAAATACCCGCCATACGAAACTTTACTCAGTTCATGTATGATCATCAGGGTGACAACTCAAGTTGGGGCTCAAATTAGAAGCATATGACATGACATTAGAAGTGTTTTTAGCCAATTTGTAGTAAATACCGATGCCTCCTTTAATGCGTTACAAACTTTCCGACAAACTGATAATACCCTTCACATTATGTATGGCAATTAAAAGTGCGGTAAAAGCAGGTACGTAGGCACAACGCAGTTATTAAACAAAGTATGACGCCTAGACAGAAAAATGTACTACATTAGAATGAAACAAACGCAATTTAATTAACTACAAAGCAACGAAGACCTCATCAAAGGGAAAGTGACATTAAACAACGGTAGCAACTACTGCCAAGGAAAATACTGACGTAAGCACCGGAAAACAAGACCTTAAAAAAAAAAAAAAAAAAAAAGATTGCACTGCTCTAATATGCAATTGGTCCAAACACTGTGATATGCAAAGCAAGGTAAAATATACAGTGGCATGAGGTGGTTAGTTATTGTAACAGAAAGCACAGCAATAATAAAAACAACCACAAAAACGGCATCAAGATAACCTAGCAAATTGTGATTTGAACTTAATGCACAGTGTCGTTTGGAAAGGTCAGTTAAAGGTTAAATCAATTAAGCTCAAAAATCTTAAATTGAAAACAGTAAAAATAAACCACAAATACCATAAATAATGTCAGAGAACCTTTAAAAAATGTACGATAAACTTAAATTCTATAAATTTAAACTCCAAATATTTTGCCTCTAATCATATTTGAGGGCATACATAGAGAAAACACTAAATGAGAAAAAAACAGAACAGGACACCAGACCAAATAAAGCATATATTATATCAGTCCGTCGGTTCTGCAGTCTGTGTTCTGCATGAAACCTATTAATTCGGAGACCTTAAGAGTCTCAGAATTTTGAACATCTACATTTAGTGTTTTATTAATAAATAATAATTTTAATTCGACTTTATCTATAAATAGTTGAAACTAGTAGTGAAATTCTAGGAAGTACAGTTGCGTTCAGAACGAGACACAAATACAAATTTAAATTAAAGGTATTTGCTTTGTTCCGAATGGGCCAGGCCTGTCCTATATTAATGAAAGGTTTAAAAAAGGACAGCAGAATTAAAAAAAAAACAAGAAAAAACGTTAACTTCGGTGGAACCGAAGCTTAAATACCCGTCACACGAATCTTTGAATAGTTTGATCATCAGTGGCTTATATACATTTATAAATATATATTGGAAAATAATTACCTTTTCATACATTTGTTCGAAAATAATCGATAAGTTTGTATGGGGACTATAGCTAAAAATAGGCGTGGCACCTTGGTTTTGCTATTGGATATCATTAGAAGTGTTTTTACATAAATTTGAGTGAATAGTCTCATAAATAATACCTATTTTTATACAAAAATTCGAAAACGGGCGTTAAATTTGTATGGGGGCTATAGCTAAAAATGGGCGTGGCAGCTTGGATTTGACATTGGATGACATTACAAGTATTTTTACCCAACTTGGAGTGACTACATTCATAAATAATTGCTATTTTCATACAAAAATCCGAAAAAACTGTAAGTTTATATGGGGGCTACCCCTTAAAATGGGCGTGGCACTTTGATTTTAACACTTGAGCTGCTTAGGACTGAGAAAAGCTTAAGTTCCGAGTTTCCAGGTCAATATCTTTAAAACTAAGCGAATGAATCGCATAAATACAGACAGACAAACGGACGGACGGACAGACAGACGGACATGGCTAGATCGACTCGTCTCGTCGTGCTGATCAAGAATATATATATTTTATAGGGTCTACGATGTCTCCTTTAATGCGTTACAAACTTTCTGACAAAATGATAATACCCTCCATTACGGGTATAAAAAAGTTGCCTCGAGATAAGCGCGAGCGGGATCAAATACATACATAGACCCGCGCCCATGTCTACAACATCGGGGACTAACTTTATAATACCCATGTAAAAGCATATATTAAGTTTGTGCAAATATATGTAACAGACAGAAGGAGGCTAGGTAGACTCTATTAATTATATATATTCTTGATCAGTATAGTAAGAGAAGTCGAACTAGCTATGTCCGTCTGTTCGTCCATCCGTCTGTCATGCTTCGTCGTATGAACACAATTATCTCGGAGAATATAAGACATAGAGCTGTACTATATTTCTTATTTTTTAATGCTTTTTAAAGCAACTTAACTTTTTTCGCATTTATTCTTTTTAAATGCGCCATAACTGAACAATTCAAAAGATACTAAAACTATATACAAACTACGTCGCAGCTGTCTTTATTAACACGCAAAGAAACTTACACTTCCAATAACACCACCGATGTTACCACTACCACTATTTCCTTCCGTTTTATGTGTTAAAGACGTAAACTTACAAACAATTTACGTTACCATTAATTCATTCATACAATTCATTCATTCATAAAAAGAAAAAAAAGAAAAAACAAAAACAACAAAAACAAAAAGAGAACATTGCGCGCCGACGTGTTTATGAATGAAATTAAGCAATAAGAAAACTAAGCGCAGCGCATGTGGAGACAGGAAGAATTGCTTCCGCTGCGGCGCTCTTCTCCTATAAATGTTTTTTTTTTCTTTTTTCATTTATTCATTCATGCTTTCCGTCTTCTATTTCCTCTTCTTCTAAGTATTTCCATTCATTGTTTTCTGAGTGTGTGTTGCCAACTACGTCTTAACATTAATGAAAAATGCTCACTGTGGCATGTGAACGGAACGGAACAGAATCAAAGAATGAATGGACAACAGCAGCAGCAGCAACGAGGAGTGAGACGGCGTCATTAGCAGTAGCAGAAAATTAAATTCATTCATAAATTCCATGCCAGCAAAATACACGCGCGTCGGCCTTTTTTTTTATATTTTTTTTTATTTTTATTTTTGCTAACTTAAGTCAAAGAAGAAATAGCGGAAACAGGGGAAAACTACTACCATCCCACGTTACGCTTCGTTAAACTACGTGGCTGCTTTGTCGCCCAAAAAAAAACAACAACAAAAAAAATATAATAAAAAAAAAAAAAACTTAAGAATAGACAGCGTCATTGTCTTTTAGCGTTCCAAACTAAAATAGCAACAATATTAGGCAAAAGCTGTCATTTCCTGCGTCGTAGTAAATGAGAACAACAGCAACATAATCAGCCAGCCACAAGAAATATTGTTTACGTTGTACTTTGTCTTACGGTTCGGCATTACGTCAGCAGCAGCAGCAGCACAAAAAAGCTAACGATTTGCAGATTTTGTATAATTTTGCGAAACAACAAAAAAAAAAAAATAATGCGCAGCGGAAGGAAATCATCAAATGCGTCATTTTAAACAATAGAAATTTATATAGAATATTCTAAAATAAATCAATATTAGATTGCCAATTATGCGCTACGTCTTTTATGTTTCAAACGTAAGCAACGTAGTAGCGTCACGTTGCGTACTATCTGCCAATTAATAAAATCACAAAAATGGCTAGAATTTCTGAAAAAGGATGGTGAAATTTTTTAACGGTTACAGAATTTTCAAAGTAGGCATTGTCCATTGCGAAATTTCGAATATTGCGTTCAAAGAGGAAACTCATTTTTAAAATCCATACAACATATTTTCATGGCTTCTTATAAATCCAAGTGCTGCTCACCGGTGCCATGTGGACTGTAGGAAATGAGAATCAGAACGAGTAATAATTGGAGAATGCAGCAGAGTAAAAAAGAAAATTTTCACCAGTTTTCGGAAAAAAATCCCGAAAATTCTGCTCCGGGATCTATATTGATGCATTGTTGAAATTTCGAACTTTTGTTTTACACTTTGGAATATCAAATTAAATTGATTTTTTTTTATTCTCAATCGCAACACGTTGTAAAAACAAGAAAAATACAACTTTAACTTCGGTAGAACCCAGACATTAACGAGTTATTTATCGAAAACTAAAAAATGGTCTTAACCACAAAAACTTTTATTCAAAATGGATATATGTAAGAAGAATTTGGAACTAGACGAAAGCGAATAGCTTCATAAATAAAAATTGAACGGTAGTTTTGTATAGGAACTATTCCCATTACTATTATTTTGCCCAAGTAGATCGCTTGGCTCTTGATTTGGATTTGGTTCAAATAGATAAAACACTTAATGGTCCTAATTGTAATGCATTAGTGGCAGTCATTCTCAACTTAACTGCAATTATCCAAATTAACGTATGAGAAGTGTTAAAACTTGGGTTCCACCACAGTCAATGTTTTCTCTTGTTTTGTTTCGTTTTTATACCCGTCACACATAGTGTGAAGGGTATTATCAGTTTGTCGTAAAGTTTGTAACGCATTAAAGGAGGCATCGGAGACCACATAAAGTATATATATTATTGATCAGCTAGACGAGACGAATCGATTTTTAAACTTAAGCTTTTTTGTGCTCCTAGGCAGTTTGTATGTCAGAACCAAGGTGCCACGCCCATTTTTAAATATAGCCCCCTTACAAACTTACCACTTTTTTCGATTTTTTTAATGGAAATAGTTATTATTTATGAATATTTTTACTGCAAATTGATTAAAAACACTTCTAATGGCATCCAATATCAGAAGAAATGTGCCACGCCCCTTTTTAGATATAACCCCCATATAAACATACAACTTTTTTCGATTTTTTTAATGAAAGTAGTTTTTTTTATGAATGTGTGAATGTGTTTGTTGCAAATTGATTAAAAACACTTCTAATGGCATCCAATATCAAAAGAAAGGTGCCACGCCCATTTTTTGACATTGCCCCGACACAAACCATTTTTCAGGTTTTGAACGAAAATAGTTCTTAATTATGGATGTATTCACGTCAAAATGGGTAAAAATACTTCTACTGTTATCCTATGAATATAGACCCCATACAAACTCACCTTCCATTTTTTTATTTTCTAAAGAAAATGATTAAAGTTTCGTAAGCGGGTATTTGAGCTTCGGTGCTACCGAAGTTAACGTTTTTGCTTGTTTTTAGTAAAAGTTGCCACAACTTAATTAAAAACACGCGTGCAACGCTTGAGGACAATAGGCGGGGGAACAAGCATAATTACCTCTGCGGCATAGTTACATGTTGCGAAAGAAAGCTATGTACTCGTAACTACATACATACTCGTATTATACTACAAACAAACAAGACAAGTCAAGCTTGTTGCAAGCAAACCGACTACACCAATTTTTCATTCATTCATGAAAATGCAAAAAACCTGAGACAAAATGAAATATATTGAAGAAGACGAAGCAATACGAAAAAAAAAGAAAAATATTGTGCAAAATAAATAAAAATTCAAGAAAATGGTTACGACATGAGCTGGTGGTATGCATGCATGCTAAAGTTGGTTGGCAACATCAGCATGCATGCATATGACACCTTGGTCACCCCCGTTTGTAAAAATACAAAAAAAAGAAAAACCCATCTTCTGCAACTTGTAGATACTTCATATCACGATATGCTCCATGCGCAACGACAGAAAAAAAATAATGAATGAGCGCGCGTACATCGTAATGGGTTTTTTTTGCGAGGGTGTTCAAAGTGTGCGGTGCATGGTAAAACTGCCAAGTTGTTTGCAACTATGCAACTATACCCAAATTTGTTGGAGAAGGTATGCAGTAAGTAATTTTGTTGCATTTTGTTTTATGAATGGCAGCAAGTGAATGCATGTAGCTGTCGACCAATCCAGACAGAGCGACAGAAATTCAGTTGGTAACAACATTTCGCCATGCAGCCAAATAGACAGGTTAGGTAGGGTATACCGTATCGTTTTTTAGCATTGTGCAAGCGCAATTTTAAACTTTTAGTGAGAGGCAGAAGAAATGCATGTAATGTCGTCGTGCTGGTATTTGTCTATATTAAAATATGAAAATGTCATGCAATATTTTTTCTTTTGAAATACAAAAAAATTGATAAACGGTTTAATTAAATGTTAGTACTTTGCATTCGGTCCACATTAATCGAATGCAATCAAAAAGTCGTTATTATATTGCAGCCATAAAAAATTTTTTACGTAATAAAAAGTAGTTGACCAAAAAAAAAATAATATAAAATATTTTCCAAGAAATTTGAACAGCTTTAATAAATACATTTGCACAAACTTAAATTACCTTTTTACATTTGGGGTACAGGGTATATAGAAACTGGGTATTAGGGAGCGGTAAAAGTATGATTGATTGGAAAAGAGGACGCTGGAAAAAGTTGTTTGGTATAACAAAAACATTTGAATAAAATTATTTGCGATACCCGAGCAAGGCCAGGTATTTCGACTACTAATTAATAAAATGAAAAAAACTATGTATGTCCGTCTGTCTGTCATTTTGCCATAGATCAATTCATTCCAGGTGCATTAAAATATTCATCTAAAAGTTTAAACTTAAGTTTCTTTTTAGAAACGACTACTTCGTATATCAAAACTTTTTGCAAAACAGTGGGGCTAGGGAGAACACTTAGAAGAGTCTACGTTTCAAATATGGTGACTTAATATCTTTTAGTCTCTAAGATATTTGTTTTCATAAGGCAGACAGCAGGATGGACGTACAGACAAATAGATATAGCTGTATCGACTCTTCATTCAATGCTGATCAAGAATATAAATATACTTTATAGAGTCTACAATGCATCTTTCCGACAAAATGATAATAATACCCGTTCCCACTTGGGTACATATCACACAAAATCTCTTTTGTTTGGTTTCTATTCTCTTCTTAAATTTAATGAAATAATGAATATAATTCACAATTAGTTCAAGCATTATTTAAAATATATATAAAATATATGATGTGTTTCAGCTATTATTAAAAAATTTAGTTTAAACTAATTGTGAATCATTATTTCATTGAATTTTAGAAGAGATTTGAAACTAGCCAAAAGAGATTTTGTGTGACACTGATAAACTGATGAAAATGATATCAGTATTACAACCAGCTCTAATTTTTAGCTAATTTTGTGGTGCAATAGACCGATACACCAAAACTGAAAAAAAAACAAGGAAAAACGTTAAATTCGGTGGAACCGAAGCTTAAATACTATATAAATGTATTTAAATGTACTTTTTCATACAAAAGTTCGGGAATAATCGGTAAGTTTGTATGGGGGCTATACATAAAAATGGGCGTGGCATCCTGGTTTTGGAACTGGATGATATAAGAAGTGTTTTTATCCAATTTTGAGTATATACATTCATAAAAAATACCTATTTTTATACAAAAAATTCAAAATGGGCGGTAAATTTGTATGGGGGCTACACATAAAAATGGGCGTGGCTCGTTAGTTTTGACATTGGAAGACATTAGAAGTATTTTTACCCAAATTGGAGTGAATACATTCATGAATAAAAGCTATTTTCATACAAAAAATCGAAAAAAAGGTAAGTTTGTATATGGGCTATACCTAAAAATGGGCGTGGCACTTTCATTTTCATACACGTTTAAGTCGTTCGAAAGCTTAAGTTCTGAATTTCTGCTTAATATTTTTTAAACTGACCGAATAAACTGCGAAGAAACAAACAGACGGACAGACGGACATGGCTAGATCGATTCGTCTCGTCGAGCTGATCAAGAATATATATACTTTATGGAGTCTCCGATGCCTCCTTTAATGCGTTACAAACTTTCAGACAAACTGAATATACCCTTCACACTAGTGTGCCGGGTTATAAAAAAACAAATTTCTATACATAAAACAGTTGAGTCAGATAGAGTATCGATTTATGATTGCTCGTTTTATCGAACCTGTAAGATACTATAGACGCAATTGGGTATTCTTGAAGGGCCTTGTTAGGAGAAGCTAGCATTTCGCAGAAAAATAAATAAGAACCATGTTGTGTTATTTATTAAATAGTAACACTAGTTAAAAAAAGTGGATACCGGTGACCTTAGGTACCAGAATTATGCAAATAAAAGAGAAAATTGATTTAATTAGAATTGAATTGGACATGTCTGTGAACAAGTATATTTACCATTCGTTGTGTATATAAAATTTATGTGGTTCACATTTTGAATTCTGTTATTGTCAAGTCTTTGACTATTGGTCTGATCTGAACCATAGAAATACAAGTAAAATCTTTCAGAAACGTTACTTGGCATACTAATTTAGAAAAATCAAAGAAAATCAAAACAGCACTCGAAGTATTCGTTCGACATTTCCAGAACAGATCGTGGTTCAACTGCTCGGGTGTCTAGTTTTTAAACAATATTTTACTCAATTAAATTGTATCTTTTTGTCTCAATTTAAAGAGAATTAATGCTTTGGTGAACATATTTTCAGCTAAGTAAATATATTAAAACTTTTTTTTTTTTTTTGCTGCTTAATTAACACAATTTACTGCTACAATTTACCTACTAATAGTCGTCGCTCAGTTGTTGCCAACCCATCAATAATCAATTGATGTGCAAACATATTGATTATTTGTACAATGACTTCAGAAGCGGGGGGCGATGTTTTATATTGAAGAGGGCGGCGTTGCGTGCTCTTGTGACGCATGAAGATACAAGGCAACATGCTGCTAAGTAAATGAATGGAAGAAGTAAGTGAACGATTTTATTTTTTTTTATGAATGAACTGAATGAATGAATGAATGAACGAACGAACGAACGAATATACGCAAAATGAAATAAATTGATCGAGTGACTTGACTGACTGTGCTGCCAGCCACACTTTAATTTGTTAAAATGAAATAATTTTTATTTGATCAATGAAATTAATTATTTGTACAAGTGAGTGCTTATATTTGTATGTATTGAAAATGTATGTATGTGAATATGTACCCTATACATATATGTATTTTACATAAAGAATAAATGACAAACGATCTATGAAAAAAAAAATACGCAATAAAATATTTGAGAACGCAAAATGATAAATCGATTAAGAGAACTTAGCATCAAATGTTTGACAAAAAAATTATTTTGGAGCATTTCTCGACAACAAACAACAAAATAATTGATTTTATTTTAACTTAACGCGTTTGTTTATTGTATGCATTGTGTCAATCAATTGAAACGGCAGACAGATGAACAAACAAACAAACAGATACAATTCATGGCAGTACTAAAGAGTCGGTTATGTGACGAAGACCATGCCAACAGCAATGGAGGACGAGGCCTCGGTAAAGTACACAACATGGCGCCTTTTTTTATGAAATTTAATTAATAAAAATTTATTAGCTTTTTATACGCTGTACCCAAAGGGTAAAAGGGTATATTAAGTTTGTGCGAATGTATGTAACAGACAGAAGGACACAAGATAGACCCTATAAAGTATATATTCTTGATCAGCATTGGAAGGGAGTCGAACTAGCTATGTCTGTCTGTCTGTCCGTCCGTCTTTCTGTCTGTCTGCCGTATGAGAGAGATTATCTCGGAAATTATAAAAAATAGGGCCACCATATTTGAAACTTAGACTCTCCTAGGCCGTCAAGTGTTCGGTTTTTCTCTAGCCCCATTTTAATAGGGTACCCCCATACAAATGTACCCCAAAATTTTGGGTTTTTGCATAAAAAAGTCATTGTTTTTTATTCTAGGAAATTCAAATTTAGTATAAATTATGTCTATGATAGTCCCAATAAAATATCCCAATATGGGTAGGACCAACAAAATTTTAGGTATAGCCCCCATACAAATTTAGCTCAAAATGTTGGGTTTTTGCTTGAAAAAAGTCATTGTTTTTTATTGTAGGAAGTTCAAATTTAGTATAAATTATGTCTATGATAGTCCCAATAAAATATCCCAATATGGGTAGGACCAAAAAAATTTTAGGTATAGCCCCCATACAAATGTACCCCAAAAATTTGGGGTTTTACATAAAAACTTCACTGTTTCTTTTTCTAAAAAAATTTTATTTTGGTATAAATTTTGCCTATGATAGTCCCAATGAAATAGACTAATGTGGGTAGGCCCAACAAAATTTAAGGTATAACCCCCATACAAAGATAAATCCAATTCAATGAGGTATGATAGTAGAATAGAACATAACTTAAGGTACATAAAGATTGGGTACAGGGTATCTTGCAGTCGAGCATACTCGATTTCAGCGTTCTTTCTTGTTATTATGCATGATAGTCATACAATGTATGCAGCAAATAGGTAGCTACATTAGTGTTGGCAAAAAGAGTGATTTTTGAGTCATAAGTGACTGCTACTTGAAAATCGCAGTGACTGCAAACAGTGATAAAATCGTATTTATCGAAAAACTATCAACGATTACTAAACAAGAATCGCCGATTACTTAACATTTTCATTGAGGAACAAGAAAATCGCAAATCACTACTTTCAGTCGCAATGCGACATTGCGATTTTGAAATCACTGTGATAAAATCACCGAAAGTGATTATTTTAGCAACACTGACGAGAAATCTCGCCAGACAAACAGACAACGCATACCTAAATTGTTTCAGTGTTAAAAATTCATGTTTTTGGCATTAAGTAGCTCCTGTTGCGGTTCAATTGTAAAACATCGATTTAAATCGATTTTCTAAACAATTTTTTTTTTTAATTGTCTTTTCGGGTACACTTTGAAACCATGTACGACATTAAAAGTTGTAGCCGCACAAAAAGGATTTCAAAAGGATTAATGGGACACGATGGGCCACAACAAAAGTCCAGCCCATTCCCCATCTCCAATGTCGCAATCATATCCTTATTTCACAAAGAAAATACCCAAAACTGGGCCCTCAATTTTTTACTAAAAATTGGTAATAAAAATGGCAACCAAAAAAATCTTCATTAATTATTAAAAAATATGTGTATCACAATTTAAACTCATAACCAATCTAACGCTGCTTGTTGTAACAACATTTCGAAATCTCCCACATGTGCTGTCATTAGTTCCCACAAGTTGCCGCAGCAGCGACATCATTAAAGTTAGTTTGGCGATGCTACACTTTGCAACTTTCCCAAGCAGTCGTGTCGTAATCGTCGTTGTTATTGTTGTTGTCGTTGTCAATGATTGTACCTACGCAAACGCCAAACACTTTCCGGCGTTGCAAACCAGCAACGCCCGCGTTGTCAACTATGCAAATTAAGCAGCATTAAAAATGCAGTCAAGATCGGACAGCATCAGTAACAGAACCATCATCATCATCATCAGCAGCGGCAGCAGCAGGTTTAGTAGATGATTGACAAAGAAGATGACTCCAAATTATGAATCGATGGCAATTATTTTCTCAAAGATTTTAGTAAAATAGTTTCAAAATGTCGCGCGCCCGCATCTCATGATCATCATCATCGGCGTCGTCGTCTGTGTGACATGAATTCATGAATGAAATTATTTTTTTTTTTTTTCATAGATAAATAGAGGCGGCGTTGGTGCTGTTAGCGGTGGTGTTAGCGTTGATTTGTGTAATATATGGCAGCCGCCATATGGCGTTTGAACGTTGTTATATGATTTTTTTTTTTTTTGTAGTTGTTGTTTTTGTTTTTGTCATTTCAATTCAATCGATTCGCATCGAATATGGAGCAGTTGCGCTTGACTAATGATTACACGCAAAGCGCGAGTTTTATGAATGAATAACAGCATTGAGTATCGACATATATCGCCTGCTTGCCCCCACTTGTGCCCGCTTGCCTTATTTACAGACTAACTAAGTAATTGATTGACTGATATATTGTCTACGCGTATAAGTATTTTTGTAGACAGCGAGGAGGTGGGTGGTTGCTTGGTTGATTGCAAATCGTGTATTGTTGCTGAACAAGTTATTGCCTTCGGATGTGCCAAATTTAGTAACTTGTTGATTGTATTTGTCTAAAAATTGAAGTGGTTATATAGTAGTAAAATCACCATAAAATCACTGAGACAGATACATGTTTTGTACTAACCTAATATGGTACTCACATAAATATATAAATACATACATCATACATACATATATGCCGGCAATATATTATGTATAAAACGGTGGCGGTGTTTATATATGTAAACAGTTTTGAAAAAAAATTGATTTTAAAGATATCGTTACATAATAGCGATTAAGCAGAACCCTGTTTTCGTACCTTATTCTAAAGCAAATCTTGGTGACATGCACACTGAGGACACGGAAGAACCCCTAAAGTATTATAGCCCATAAGAACACACCGAACTAAGAGAATTTATACAGGCAACAAACTTGGAATTTAGATTTTAAAGAAGACTCGTCCGATAAATTATATCAAATTATTTTTTCCAAGTAAACTATTTAGGAGCTATTTAGGAGGATCTTGAACTCTTTTGCATTTTTTGAAAAGCATAAATTTTGGTTTTTTTATTAGTGTTTCAAACGCTTAGTTCAGAAAAATCTTCGTTCGTAATACCTTTCAAAAATGTACAGGTCATCGTTTTATACTTGTCCGTGTTGGAGATATCTAGTAAAAAGTGACAAAAGTCTAAACGGTCTTTTGGAAATTTGATGGAAATTTAGAATGTACGCCCCGAAAATACTTAGAAATAGGTCCATCAGAATCCAACTCTCGAGTGGTCGTCAAAATTATTTAACCAGTGTAATTTACGAAATGAAACCAATTGGGTATAGGGTTTCTTGAAGTCGAGCATACTCGACATCACTTTGAAAAAATTGATTAATCGGATTTTTCCGATTGTATGTTAATGTCGTGCATGTTCGTGACACGAAGAAACATGGGACAAATAAAAAAAAAATTTTTTCTTACGATTAATATATATAATGATATATTAAATGATGTCTAATCGGACTTTTTATCGAATTTTTTAAAATTTTTTCTATAATATTTTTATATATAAATATTTAATGGTAAAATTTTTTTAAAATTTGAAAAACGGGGGTACTGAACCTAGAACATTTAAAACGATCTCCCGGGCATTAACCTAGGCTAATGTAAAATTTATTAAATGGTTAAAAAATAATTTATTTAAATATAAGTTTTTCATACAGTTTATAAAAACTTTTGTGTCGGATCGGGCTGGGCTGGGGGGGTTTTCAATAGATTGTGTAGGACTGGACTAGGCTTTTTATACCCGCCACACATAGTGTGAAGGGTATATTCAGTTTGTCTGAAAGTTTGTAACGCATTGAAGGAGACGCCGTAGACCCCATAAAGTATATATATTCTTGATCAGCTCGACGAGACGAATCGATCTAGCCATGTCCGTCTGTCCGTCTGTCTGTCTGTCTGTATATTTCTAGGCATCTTTTTTGTTGAAGATATAAAGATATTAAGCTGAAATTTGGAACTTAAGCTTTTCTAGGCAACGACTATTATGAGTTCGAGAATTAGAGTGCCACGCCCATTTTTAGGTATAGTCCCCATACAAACTTTCCGTTTTTTTTTCCAATTTTTTTGTATAAAAATTGTAATTATTTATGAATGTATTCGCTCCCAATTGTGAAAAACATTTCTTTTGTCATCCAGTGTTAAAACCAAGATGCCACGCCCTCTTTTAGGCATAGCCCCTATATAAACTTTCCGTTTTTTCCGATTTTTTTTGAAAAAAAAATACTAATTATTTATGCATATATTCACTCAAATTTGGTTAAAAACACTTCTAATGTCATCCAATGTGAAATCAGATGTGCCACGCCCATTTTTTGGTATAGCCCCCATACAAACTTTCCGACCATTTTCGATTTTTTGTATGAAAATGGTTATTATTTATTCATGTATTTACTCCATATTGGGTAAAAACTCTTCCAATATCATGGTGCCACGCCCATTTTCAGGTGTTTCTTGCATACAACCGTACCGCCCATTTCCATATATTTTCGAGAATTATGTTGTTATACATATCTGTATTTTAAGCTCAAAATTTTAAATTAATATTGTGTGTAAACTTGGGTGAACACTGATGATTACACATAAACTCTTTAAAGATTCGTGTGACGGGTATTTAAGCTTCGGTTCTACCGAAGTTAACGTTTTTTCTTGTTTTTTTTTAATTTTTTCGTGTTGAGTCGGATAACACGGCCTATGCCAATCTTTTCGAGAAAATCTCTCTAAAAATTTAATGATTGCAATAATTAACGATTTTTTTGGAAAGACATAATGAGAGCTTTTCGAGACCAAATTTGTGTTTAGCACAAAAAATCTTTACGGAAACTCCAGATTCCATACTTTTAAGAAAAACATATCTGCACTAATACTTAATTCGCTGAGTTATAATGGCATTTTGTTCATTTTAGATTTTATTCCATTGAATAAAATGATTACGCCAGAAATAGGTAAACCTTGAAAGTAGCATTAAACGAAAAAAAAAAAAAAAAAAAAAAACTTTATTATAGAACTATATAGAATATAAACCGACAAACAAGAACGAACAAACGAACGAACGGAACAGCATGAATAATAACAAATCCGTGGCAAATAAAATAATCTCTCTGGCAAATGTTTAAATAAAAATAGAAATGTAGACATTATTTTACGCTATCGCAAAAACTTGAGTGTTTTTTTACAACACATTTTTTTTTTTATTATTTTTTTATTTTTATTTTTCTTTCGTTTTAATTTTATCCAACTTCCGCTCTCATTTCCGTTTAATACGATTCATGCTGCCGCTACTGATATAGCAATCCACTATATACAATATATTCTGATATAGAGAAACGGCTGAACTTGCGTATATTTTTTTTTGATTTATATTTTATTTTTTTCTCATAGAAGACGTTCAAAAATAAAAAAAAAAAAAAATTCAAATTTCATTGAGTAGCCAATTTCTTATGCAATATTTTAAATTTTGAAGGCTTCAAATTTCTTTTTTTTGTTTATTGAAAAATTTTCATTCATAAATGTTTTGCGTGACTTTAGCGCGTGAAAATTTGTGATTTTTGCTTTTATTTATTTATTTTTTTAAACGTTTTTTAAAAATGTAATTTGAGTTGCATTTCCGTTTTTACTCTTTAAATTTAATATTTTTATGAAAAATACCAAATCTGCCAAAATGATATTTAGAAAACTAATTAATAAATTCTTCAAATAGAGTTCTTTTCGTTTATAGTAGAATCCGACTATAACGACGGCCAAGGGAGGGACCGACGATTTTACGGTTTTACGCACTAACTGAAGGAAGCAGTTCCATACAAGCTTGTATGGGGACCAACCAAGTCATCGAGTTTTGGTCGTTATAACCAGTCGGTTGCTATAAGCAGAATCGTTATAACCGGATTATAATACTGCTATAAAATTGGCATTTGCTTTCAGATTGAAATATTAGTGCGCACGTTTGACGCGTCAGTCTGGTATAATATTTGCCACGAAACCCGACAAGGCTCTAGCCTCAAGGAAATCGAACCCAAAATTTAAACATGACTGACGAAACTAATTTTCATTGGTCAGCGCCAAACTTTTTCATGTAGGGATACCAGAAGGGAAAAGTTTATGCCTAGAAACCAGATCAGCTCAAAGCCTGCATAATCCAAGAAATAGCCCGTATTTTTAGTGATATGCTTAAAAAATTAATGGAAAATGCCCAAAAAGGGCACGCATCTTTGCGTGGTTGTTGAGGTCGGACATTTGCCCAGTATCATCTTTCGTAAATGACCAAATAAATTGTACAGGTTCAAATTAAATGCCGATAAAATGCATAACAAGATATTTGTGTTTTTCTTTATGAGCTCGTTTTCATACTTTTTAAATTCAAAAACTAAAAAACATAAGCCTCGGTAGAATCAAAGTTTTGATACATATCACACGAAATTTAATTCTTTTGAAAAATGTACTTGGCAAAAATTTGGAAAATAAAGATGACTTTGTATGGGAACAAAATCTTACCAAATCTGTACTGTATGCATGAATTGACATAAAAAATGTTTTGACGGTATTTAAGGCTTCATTAATAAACGAATTTTTCATATAAAAACTCGAAAAAATCGAAAAACTCGAAAAAACTAAAATAAAGTAAAGATTGAAAAATTAAATATGAAATTATTGCATGTTCTTCTAGGCCATTAATGAAGAGAAACATTTTTATCCGGTTAAAAAAATGTTTCCTGGTTTCTACATCAAATCTACGAAAAAGTTTTTTTCCCCATGTAATACACAGTGAAAACTTCGAATAAAAAAAATAAGGAGATTCCTATTTTCGATATAGAACGATACTAGGGGGTGGGAGCATAAACATTTTATTTTGGACAGATGGTTTGGCATTAGAATTGTTTTATATAACAATTTTGATTTAAAAAATATGAATAAATAATAATTTTTTGTTTTAAAATACGAAAATGGGCGATAGGGTTGGGATATAATTAAAAGTGGAAGTGGCTTGTTCTAAAATTTGTAAGACAAGATTTGCATTCTGCAATAAAAAATCTACATCTAGTCCGATGCTCGACCTGTGTCATTAGAACGGCCCAATGTGTGGCTAGCAGAGCAGATAGAAACTAGTTCCAAACTAGTTCTGGTGTTTTACACTAAAATCTACATTTGAGACAAAAAATAAAATATAAATAAAAAATACACTACCGTCTGGTATATTTCGAAACCATTTCAATAAAAATAAAAAGAATTAACTTTAAATTATCTTTTCCCACTGGTCCCTTTATAACAAAATTTTAATTTTGCTGACCTCATTTCTTGTATTCGGACAGAAATACGCTTATTAATTCAGCTGATAGATTAATGGCTTATATAGTCTTACATATAGTTCAAATTGTCTTACATATTGTTCAAATTGTAAAAGATATAAACATTTAGTGTCTTTTCAAGAATTGAAGAAGATAAAAAAATATTTGATTTTAAGAATACAACTTCATAGATTTTAAGCTACATAGTTTTAATAAAAAGAGCATTTCCATGCCAGTCTATGACCTCTACGGGACAGTCTTTTAGAAGGGCTATTTTACGACGACTTGTGTTTGTGGGTGATTTACCCTGCATCTTAACAAAGCGATTTTCACTATTTTTGACCAAAAATGGAAACAGGCTATTCATTCCGAAATTCATAATTTGCAAACTATGTGCGCCACATTTGTGAAAAGCACCCCACAACATTACTGATACTCCGGCAAAGTTTCCCTTGTAGAAAATAACTCTAAAATTGAGCCAATAGTTGCGAAATCCATCTGGTCCATTAAAATTAAACTGTTTCTCAAAAATAACCTATTCAATGAACGCATGTTAAAACAATCTCAAATAATTGAAAGCAATATTTTTGTACCGAGACACAGTTTGTTGCTAAATTGTATTATTCGAAAATAAGCCCCGCTCTTTTATGGTGTTCTTGTAGGTATGGCATCTTTTAAACACACCACTGACAATGTGTTCCGATGTATTAAATGTGCGCCTAAAAATTATTTGAGAAATTTTTTACTGCCAGAGTTAGCAAGTTGAGAACACGACATAGTAGAGATATTGCTCATTTTTTTTTCGATCAGAAAACATTGTCTTTCTCCCTAAACTTCCTAACGATTTACTCCCTAAACGATTTTTCCTATAATTTTCAGGATCATTCAAAAAATGTCTCACAACCTTGCGACTACGACCAATTTTCTTTGAAATTTGAGTCTTGAGTATAAATCCGATCTATCCACATAACTTTATATACTATAACTTTAACTTTATTTATATATAGCATATTAAAAGAATTCAAATTCAATACTCATTTCAAAATATTTTCTCCAAATAAATACCAAAATATGATGCCATATGCTATTTGTACTTTATGAGAACGCACTTTACATAGATAAATTTATCTTAAAATGCTTAAATCTCACTGTCGCTAAAAGAGATGTGTGGCATCAGGTTGTGTAAAACGAAAAATCTATTTTTTATTTAATTTTTTTTTTTTTTTTTTTTTTTTTTTTTTGTAAATATAATTTTTAGACATACGCAGCATGCAGCAACGCATTCGTCATTTGCCCCGTTGAACCGCTTATCTGACTGTTATTGCGGCTAAATGTAGACGGCACGGCCTCGTATTATCTTGCCAATGCAGCAGCCGCAGTAAAAGTGGCGAACTATTTCTTATATGAGTCATCATCATGTTGTGATATTGTAGTTGCAATTATTTGCATTTCATTTACGAAAATACATTTTTATGTTTACGCATAATTTTCGCCAAAGCATAAACCAAGCAAAAGAGAAAGATACAAATGACATGAAGCTATTAGGAAAAAAGGGGCAACAGCACTGATACTGGCATGGTTAGGTTTTATTTTTTTTTTTTTTTAATAAAACTAATTCGAAAATTATTCACGTAATTTTCAAAAATAGTAACAGAGTCGAGAATGCATACGTTTTTTTTTTTTTTTTTTTTAATTGGCAGCTTGGTTGCCTTTTGGAGAAATTTAAGCTAAAAACGATTTTTTTTTTTTTAGTTTTTTTTTTTGTTAAATTTTCTAAGAATCATATTCTATATTAAACTATAGCCAGCCATGTTTAATGCGAAATTATTTCAAAGGTATTTTAAGCATTTAGTACATTAAGAGGTGTAAGAAAAATGCCAGAAAATTGTGCGCCATTAAATTTGAAACTAAAGTATACAACAATATTTTTAAATATAATTTTTCAATGAATTGTTTAAACAATTCATTTAATTTGTTTGTTTTTTTGTTTACCGCTTGTGGTGGCGGCTGCGTATGCAGTAAATTATTAACAATAAATCCGTACTTGTAAGATAGCCAAGACAACGCAAGAAGTAAAGGAAGCAAGCAAGCAAGTAAGTATATAACGGAAGAATACTAAATAAACCAACACTTACCGGAATCTTTGATGTGCGCAAAAATTCAAGTAATGCCTCAAGGGAACCAAGTGTAGAAGCTTGTACGTAAACGCCACTTGGTGCCAACTTGATGTGACTCAGTGCACTCTTCAATTCACGTGCAACCTCATCTCTACAAAATCGGAAAAAAAATTAATTATAAAAATTATCTGCAATAAATATCAAATACGACTTACCTGCATATCTCAACTTCATCGGGTTTATGTGCTATGAGCAAATTCAGTCCAGCAATAGCTTTTTCCAAATCTTTTGCAGCTATTTTAACGCCCTGTGCTGCCTTTATTTCCTTGTATTCGACATAAGCGTTTTTAACACGTAACTCTTTCATTGGTTGCGGCATTAGCAATGAACGTATTTGCGTTACAATTGGACCATCTGTACCAGCAACAATCATGGTTTGTCCTTCACGCAATTTGCCATTGATGAGTATGGCATCGATTGTAGTACCTAAACCGGGTATGGCTTTTACTTCCAACACTGTGGCTTGTAGCTCTTCAGAGTACATCAGTCGTTTGGCAAGCATTTTCTGACAGAATTCAGTTATCATAAAGAGTAAATTTCCCATACCCTCCCCAGTAATAGCACTGGTGGGCACCAATGAGAGATATGTCTTCGGATCAGGATTTTCATAGAAGAGAGCTGCATTAAGACCCTGTTCAGCAAATTGCAATATAACTTCCTTGGCACGTTTATTAAATTCCATCTGTGTATTGGTCTGCTGTTCCTTTAGGACATCACGTATATCGCGACGCGCTAACAGCTTCCAATCGTACAGACGATCGATTTTATTTAACGCAACAATAAATGGGCATTTCTTTTTCTTTAAAAGATTTATCGATTCGATAGTTTGCGGTTCTAAACCGTGCATAATATCGACCACAAGAATTGCAATATCACAGAGCGATGAACCACGATTACGTAGATTACTGAACGATTCGTGACCAGGTGTATCGATGATCAATAGACCGGGTAGCCTATGTTCGAATTCATTGGAATTACGCACATATTTTGTTTGTTCCTTAATGGCTTCGATGGGCACATTGGTAGCACCAATTTGTTGTGTTATGCCGCCCGCCTCGGAATCCTGTACATTTGTGCGACGCAATTTGTCGAGAATTTTGGTTTTACCAGTATCGACATGTCCAAGTACACAGACGACGCCAGCGCGTAGTTCATCAGTTGTGCGTTTCTTTTCCGCTTCAGCTTGACGCTTCAATATGCGTGCTTCGGCGCGTAAGCGTCTAGATTCAGGATCATTTGCATTGTATACTTCTTTCTTTTCAGATTCACTATCACTCTCCGATTCCGAATCAGTATCATCGCCACTTTCATCTTCATCGTCATCACCCTCATTGTCATCATCATCATCGGTTTCTTCATTAGCATTATTTTTAGCATTATCGTTGTTTGTTGTTACTGTTGCCTGTGAGGATTCTTCTTCGGCTTCAGCTTCCTCCTCTGTATCAGTAGCATCCCAAGAATCTTTAACAACTTCTTCTTTTTCAGCTTTTTCTTTAGCTTCCGCAGCAGCAATCTCGGCAGCCTTAGCATCTTCAACGGCTTGTTCTTCTTTGCTGACAGGACCTTTCTTTTTGTTGGGACGTATACGTGTGCCTGAAATTTAGAAAAGTATTATATAAAATTTTGTCTTTGTAAATGTACACACACTCACCTGGTCGTGGTGCTTTACGTTCGTTAGGATCTGGTACATCCATACCCTGCGCCTTCAGTGCTTCCAACATTGCTTGTGCGCGTGCACGATCTTCTTTTTGCTTTTTCGTCAACAATTTACCCTCAGCCTTCAGACGTGCCTTACGTTCGGCTTCTTTTTTGTTTTCTTTTTTCTTTCTTTTTCAGCCTCAAGACGTACCGCTTCCAGACGCAAACGTTCACGTTCCTCCTGTTGACGATCGCGTTCTTCTTCGAGCAAACGTTGACGCTCTTCTTCCTCTTTAATTTTCTTCAAACGCTCTTGCATTGCAGCCACCATAGCCGCTGACATACCCTTCTTCTTGGTATCTTTTTTTCTCTTCTTCGGCTTCAGCTTTTTTATCCTTTTTACCTTTCTTTTTATTCTTGGATGTTGCCTTGCTTGCATCCTCTTCAGCTCCATCTTCAGCGACAGCATCTGCCGCATCATCTATAACAGTTGCATCATCTTCTTGTTTAGGCGCAACTTCAACTGGCTCCGGAGCTGCAGCAGGTTTTTGTTTGGGTTCCTGCGCTGCACGCGTCTTAGCTAATGCTGCTTCACGTTTCTGGCGTTCTTTCTTTTCTTTTTTCTTTTGTGCTGCAGTTTTCATGGTGCTGCCATCACCATCTTCATTATCATCAACATCCTCTGCAGCAGCTTCGTTATTGGCAATTTCAGCCGGCTTTTCTTGTTGTTGTTGTTTCTTACCCTTTTTCTTTTTGGTAGACTCCTCCTCATTTAAGTCATCCGTTGAAATTATGGTTGCTGCAGCTGGTTTTGCCTCGCCAGCATATTCTGCCTGCAATTCAGCGAGCATTTTATCCAAATCCTCATCGTCATCTGCATCTTTGCCTTTACGTTTAGATTTTTTACCTTTCTTTTCGTTTTTCTTTTGCGACTTGGCAACAACTTCTTCTGGTTCACTGTCAGGCTCTGCCGCCTGTTCATGTACGTCACCATCATCATCGTTGTCGTCACTAAGTAGCTCAAATGCAGATTTCTTTACCGCTGCTTTATTCTTCTTTTTGTTGGACTTTGTAGTTTCTTCCGCAGCTGAATCTTCATCGGATTCTGCTTGTTTTGAGGACTTTGATGCCTTTCCCTTGACAGTGATTTTCTTAACACCACTTGTGATGTTATTCACTTCTTCGTCACTGTCATCATCCTGCGCTGCATTTTTCTTATTACCCTTGCCCTTCTTGTTCTTTTGCTGCTGATTCTTTTTGTTTTTCGCATTAAGCTCCTCGTCTCCAGCAGCATCGGAGTCAATGACTGTCTGCGGTGTATTAGATTCCCTGTAAATGAATATATTAAAATATTTTTCTATTTTATTTTCATTTATTTTAATTTAGAAAGTTTGCCAACGCGACAGCGAAACATTTCAATGTGTGCAACCGGTGCAACGCTGACAAGGCAAGGAGACTTCCTAACTAATATAAATTTGCAATATGTTAAATACTAACATTTCATCAGCGGAAGAGCCACCACCGGCAGACACTATCTCTTTCTTGCCCTTTTTAGCTTTAACCATTTTTCCTCGCGCAGCTTCAACACGTTTCTAAGTTGTTTGCCCAACGCAAAATGCTTTAACAAATTCACTATTGAAAACGTTGACGCGACGACGCTACTGATTCAAGATTAATTTAAACTACACTGGCGGCTACTTGTAGTGCTGTAGCGCTCGAAATACAAATGCACCAAAAGCGTTGTATCACACAGATGAGTATAAAATAAAACAATAACTCCAATTTAGAAACTTTTACAGAGTAAATTTGCAATTTGCCAATTGCACTGCACGACGTTGAGGTTATGTTGTTTACAACCAGATGTTTTCTATATTTAGTGTTGATAAATGACAGCTGTTCGTAATAGTGCATTTTGAAGAGACATGGTGACTCTGGAAGCTTTAGCTGGCGCTGAATGTATCATTGTTATTAACTCTTTTTATTTAAACTTAAATAAATAAAAAGTTATTTTTTATTACTAATATACGAATAATGCTCTCTTTTTGAATATCAGGGCTATTAATGCTCACTATTTATTTTTTGAACTCAATTTTCTTAGACAAAAATATGTGAACACAAAAACGTTAAAAGCACAGGGTAGCTCATTTTACGATTTGCTGTGTGCAGTCGCAGAGACTTTGACGTCGCAGTCGGCTTTCGATAACAATCGGTCTGCTATTCCCTGTCGACCACTTTTGCCAATTGAACAATTTCTGTCACAATTTTTGCGTTGCGTTGCAGTGCGCACATTTCTTGCTTAATTTTTCTGATTTTCATTTTGCAAAAAAACATTTTTTATTTTTTTTTTTTTTTCTTATTTTTCATTACGTGCGCCTTGCGAATAAAATATATCTTACGTTTTCGGCGTTGTGCGTACAAAAAATGTCAAGCGAGGCAGCCGGCAACGCAGCAGACGAAGCAAGCGGCTCCACAAACAATCCAATCAACACCGGCAACAGCATTGAGGTAGGTGTGTTTTTTTTTTTTATGCAAACATAACTATACACACACACACACACACGCACATTTTACATATAATAAACAAAAATTTATCTGCTAATGCGCTTCAAACAAAAAATAAAGCGGCGTATATAAGTTATCGTATTTCGCATGTCAGCTTTATTTGTTCGTATATAAATTCTTATAAGAATTTTTAATTTGATATTGGAATTGCTTTGTTCTTATTTTGACAGAATTAGTAGCAAACTACTTTTTTTTTTTAAATATCATTTTTTGCAAAAGATTAGTGTCGGTGCTAATAAAATTTTGACAAAGATTTTTAAAATTTCTCTTTTTTGATTTGTTGTATGAAGTATTCACTCCAAATTGGGTTCAACCTTTTAAAATGTCATTCAATGTCAAAACTAAGGTGCCATGCCCATTTTTAGGTATAGACTCCACTGGAACTTTTCGTCCATTTTCTAATTTTTGTGTGAAAATTGTTACTATTTATGAATGTATTCACAACATATATAAAACAAGGATCAGCCCACTATATAAACATATATAAAACAAGCATCAGCCCACTATAACATATAGTATAGCTCCCATACAAAGTCACCACCCATTTTCGTACTTTTTTTTTCAAGAATATGTTTATTATTCTATACTTAGATTAAAATTTGACACCATTATTGTGTCTAAACTTTAGTTGTATCGGACTATTGACTCCAAGCCATCCCTTCTGCTAATTTTACCTAAGCCACTGGTGGTCATAAATAAACTAAACCAAGATGTGGCGAGAATTTTAGCTAAGATTCCACCGAACTGACGTCAGCTAAATTTTTGAGTATGTATATTGCAGCAAGAGCAAAGTCATTCAAATTTAATCACTTCAGAGGAATTTTGTTTTGGCAGTTGCAAGTCAACTACACTCATCGTCAGTAACAATTTTCCATGATTGATCTTACAAATCGGAGTCGAGTTTCGAAGGCACTTGAAACACTTAAAGTGCGAAGAAGTTATTTTTCGATCGACTCTCGCACAAAAGTAATAAAATATAATATGATACGCAGAGGCTCACTAATTCTTGAATTTCATAGAAGCAAACCTTTTCTAATTTGTGTATTTTTATATTATTTCTTTCAGTCAAAAAAATCGGACTCTCCAACTGAGAAAACATTTGCTCGCTATCGAACTTGCATTGTCAGCGAATATAATTTAAAAATTGAAAGCAACGAAAACTACTTAAAGCGTTTACAGAATCTTCGCAAAGAACTAAATTATATTAACGAAACCGAGTGGATGTTCGAGACACTCGATAAGAAACCACAACAATAACAAACTACTTATTATTATTATTAATATTCAGAAACTATTTAAATTACTATTTTCAAAATGTTTTCGATTTTAAAAAAGATTTGGGGCGATACGCAGCAACAGCGTGAAGAATTACGCGAGCAGCTACAAATCGAGGAGAGAATTTTCGAAATGCAACTCGATCAGGAAAAGCAGGAAAAAGGAGGCATGTCTAATATGAAAGAAATCATGGGAGTAACCGTAAATGAGGAGCGTGATAAGGAAAATATTATGATAGACAGTAATGGTAATCCAAAGGATGGAACTTGTTTTCGTGCAAAAGGTATTATTACGTCTATAGTCGGTGATCATGGCATCATTGATAATTATATAAAATTCGAATCGGATGCATCAAGCGATTTTGCACAATTAGCTATCGGCTATAAAATTGAATATCTGGCCTTGCGTAAAGGTGACAAGATAAACGTTGTCAAGATTGATAATATCATTGAACAAAATTGGAACGATACACTTGTTGAAGAGCACATCAATGAGCAAGTAAAAGAGCTCAAGAAGGAGGAACCGACGTTCTTTAATATACAACAACGCAATCTACTCGGTTTGATTAAGGGAAAGACGCAGCGATAGTATTTTAGTTGAAACAGAATATAAGACTATGAATGTTGATTTGGAGTCTATTGAAATTGACTTTTTATCCAGAACGGGTGATCGCGTTAATATGCTGTGTAATGTACAATTGGACGATAGCTTTGTTGATCAGCAAGGTGAGATTTTGACGGTGATCAAGGTGGAACCGTTACGCAAACAAATCGGTGAAAAATGTAGCGTAGCGCGTGTCTACGAAGATTTTGCTGTGCTGAATGATGATATTTATGTCTTCTTTTCGGATTTGCCAAATGGCGTACAGCTGCATATTGGTGATATTGTTAAGGCGGACTTAATTGAATGCGAAGTAGTAAGTATGTGACACTTGTTTAGCTGTAACGATTCGGAAACTGCTACCACTCTATTAAGACGTATCTTAAGTTACAGTAGTCTATTTTCCGGATCGTTCAGTTGATGAGCTGAACAGCACTGCAATTAAATCTAAATTCTTTATAGCATTAACACTTCTCTTTAATTTCTAGGGTGACTACATTTGGCGTTGCATTAATTTGGTTTTGCTTGAAAAGACTTTTGAACTATTGAAAACTACGGAAACAAGTCGCACATCTAAGACAAGCGATAATCAAGCAATTACTGTTTCCGGCGGTGAACGTTGCATTTTGGTTGGCATGGGCACTGTAAAAACGATCGATGTTAAGATGAAGAACAATTGCAATCAAGCGTTTAAAGTTTTGTGCATTGAATTCGATAAACGACGTGATACACAATTGAGTATGTCTAGTAGCTGTGCAACAAGTTTTCTGATTGAAGCTTATGGCGAGGTTAATCTGAAATTTGAAGTAGAATCGAAATTTTTTGGCGAATCAACTGAATATTATGCTATACGCTTACCAAAGTTTCGCATACGTAAGTCGGTAACAGTCGTTGTTGTACAAACTGAAAAGGAAGCCGAAGAGGCTGAACGACGTCTGACAGCAACTATGATGCTACCGACCACTTCGGGACGTAACGTTGGACAGCGTTCACGTCATTATGCAAATCAAGTGTGGTCTTCTAAGATGGAAGTAGTACCGGGTGTGTGCATTGCAACAAGACGTCGTTTTGTTGCAGTACGCATTGGCTATCATGAAGTGCCCGAAACGCTACGTTCACTCTATTTGACTTCAGATCGTAAACCCGAGATGAAAGCACAAATCGAAGGCATGTATCCATGTCTGAAGGAAGAGCTGATGTTCTGCAATTATGTTTTTCGTTTTCAGCTGCTTATACATCTCGAGGAGATTGAATATTTTGTTAACTTTCGCAATTATGATCGCGAACGTGCACATTTTGTGCGTGATGGTGAATATCTTTCGTTAACCATCGAAAATCTTGCCGAGCGACGTCCTTCGATTGTTATTGGTGATATTGTACGTGCTATCAATCCATGGGCTGCACTTGGCGATGGTGATTTACGTAGTTATGAAGGCATTGTACACAAGGTGCTCTTTAATCGTGTACTACTCAAGTTTAATAGTAGCTTTCACGATAAATATAACGGCGAAGATTTTCGTTTGGAATTTTATTTTTCCCGCTTCGGTTTTCGTAAACAGCATCATGCTTTGCAACGCGTTGTCAAGCATTTGGGTGAATCTTTTCTATTTCCATCAAGAGTGTATCCGCGTGAAAATGTGCAGTTAGAGGTGCGTCTGGATGATGATTATAATATGCATTTGTTTGATTCAGTCATACCGTGGCAAAATAAAATGCTAAACAATGTACAGAAGCGTGCTGTTTATAATATTGTACGCGGCGAAGCTGAAAATGTGCCGTATATCATCTTTGGACCGCCGGGCACTGGTAAAACTGTTACACTAGTAGAGACTATACTACAGCTGGTGCGTAATTTGCCAGGTTCTCGTATACTGGTTGGCACACCGTCAAATAGTTCGGCTGATTTGATAACACAGCGTATTATCGAAAGCGGCGTATTGCATCAGGGCGAATTTATACGTCTGGTATCGCAAAATCAAATTGAAAAGGATCTTATACCTGAATCACTAATGTCATATTGTGCTACTGTTGATATTGGTTCGGATGGCACGTGCCAGGATAATGTAAGTACAGCGAACAGTAGTGTTTTTTTTTTTTATTTATTTATTTTTTTTTTTTTAGATGTTAATCACTGAAAGCGGCCTAAAACTGCGTTGCCAAATGAAATATCTTGGACGTCATCGTGTAACAATCAGTACCTGTACCACGCTTGGCAACTTTCTTCAAATGAGTTTTCCGCCAAATCATTTTACGCATGTCCTCATTGATGAGGCTGGTCAATGCACAGAACCAGAATGCATGGTACCCATTACAATGGTTTCACGAAAACGTGGACAAGTTATACTTGCCGGCGATCCACATCAGTTGCAAGCGATTGTTATAAATCGTTATGCTGGCGAGAAAGGATTTTCCTTATCATTCCTCGAACGCATCTTATCACGTACATTATATAAAAAAGATTTGTTGCGTTTCAAAGCTACATCGGGCTACGATCCACGACTTGTAACAAAACTATTGTATAATTATCGTGCATTGCCATCGATTATGAATGTATACAATGAACTCTTCTACGATTCCGAATTAATGGCAATGGTCTCTGAAGAAAATTCACGGGAAGCTAGTGAGCTAAGTAAATTGCAAGAGATTATAATGCAACGTTACGATCAAAGACCAAATACGCATGGTGCGCTATTTGTCGGTTTACGCAGCGAGAATAAACAAGAAGAGGATTCACCGTCATGGTTTAATCCTGGCGAGGCTCAAATGGTAAGTAAATTATTCTATATTATTCGTATAGCTTAATATATTTATTTATTTATTTTTTTAAAAATTTTTCAATAGATATTCTTCATGACACTTCGTTTGTACCGCAAGCATGTCAAACCTGAGGATATTGGCATTTTGACACCGTATGTGAAACAAGTAAAACGTTTGCGCGATTTATTTATTGCTGCAAACATTGCCATGCCAAAAATTGGCTCCGTTGAAGAGTTTCAGGGCCAGGTAAAAAGATTTAGTTATATGGCTATATTTTCTTGTTGTTCTTTAAAAAATGTACTTTATAGGAGCGCGATATTATACTGATCTCAACTGTACGTTCCACTGAAACTCACTTGGACAGTGATTCACGCTACTCCTTAGGTTTTGTGCGTTGTGTGAAACGCATGAATGTTGCCATTTCTCGTGCACGCTATTTAATGGTTATCGTTGGTAATCCGCATCTATTGTCACTAGATGAATGCTGGCGCAAGCTGATCAAATATTGTTATGATAATAATGCCTATGATGGCTGCGATTTACCTAATATTGTATCTAAAGGCGAAGAAGCTGAACAAGAGGATACAGTCGATGATAATGAACTAATACTTGATTAGTTCATGAATTCTATTATTCATAAAAAGAAAAAACCAACCAAAGGCTTTAAAAATTGAAGTACATATTTTGAAATTACTTCAAATCCATTCGAATTATTTTCTCATGAGTTCAACTTTTTATAATTCATTCATTCGTTTGATACATGCCATTAAATTTAGTCTTAACTACAACAAAATATTACTTAAAATAAAAATATAAAATAGACTACTTTTGTTTTGTTAAAAAACCGACCTATTTTCTATTCGCAGACTATTTTTTATTTTTTTTTGCATTTTTTTCTAGAAGTTTTTTTTTTATCTAGATTTTCTTTTAATTATATTTATTATAAAAATATTTTTTTTAAAAATCATATGATTTCTAAAGTCTTTAAGGCTTGAGTATCTCATATCCCGGAGAAGAACCTTTCAAAGCGCGAGCCACTCTTGCCGAAATGATCGTTGGACAAGAGACGATATTATATTGGGTAAAATAACTTGAGGTTTGCTTTGAGATTTTAAAATTTGAAAAAGATTGGTTAGATATGAAGGAACTTTATACTTTATTACTTTAAAGAAATGCAAAAGGACTTTTTATTCTATAAACTCATCTACCGACCCAATAACATCCGTAAATGGCCAGAACATAGCAGATTTATGCAACCTGATAAACAATAGTCAAATTTTTCCTTTTAAAAATTCCATATGTGTCAGAGTTAAATTTCTAATCCATACATTAAATCTAAAATTGGGATCCAAGCAAAGATCATTTGACTTTGTATAATGACGTTAACGGATGATGACGTGGGTCACGTCGGCGGGTCTTCGCATCTTTTATGTTAGTGGGGATCTATAACAACGTCATAGCCTTCTGGGAGTTAAGGACTGTAACAGGATTAAGTTAAATATCACTGGAATTTTTTTTTGTGCTGTTTACGCGATGCTATATTTTATATGACAGTTTCTATTGAAAAATTGTCAAAAATTTGTCCCACCCAAAACATATATTCTATATATCTACAATTAAGAGGTTTTTATATTCACATCCTTAAGGCAATAATAAAAATACACTTAAGAATTTTAATAAAAAATAATAACTAAAAAACTTATCAAAGCAACATGGATGCTGTTTTGTTTACATTATTTCACATAAACACACACACACAAATTACTGTAATCGATTATATTCATTCTATCGGTCAGTTATCGTTCTCAGGCATTTTGGTACCGGCAGTTTGGTGCTCATCTCTAGTTTCATGTATTTCAAACAACCGTTAGCTCTCTTTTGTTTATGTGTGTTAATGTGTGTAAATTTTTGTTTTTGTGCCGCTTTTAAATAACATTTTCAACAATATTTTCAATTTAATTTCATTAAAACTCAACGTCTCGTTGAAAATCTGTCTCACAGTAATTGATTTCAATATGGAGAATTTTCTTGAAGACGATATACTCTTGCGTATTGTCACAAAGAAAACGTTACCAACGGAACTCACAAATGTAACCGCTGCCGTTAATCAGGAGCAAGAGGCAGACGAGGTGGAGGTATGGAAAAAAGCACTGAAATAGCAAAATTATTTTTTTTATTTTAATAATAAAATTTTGTTTACAATAGCGCATAACTAGTACACTCTGGGAGTCTACATATGCCGATGATATTTATCAGACGCTTAAGAAGGATGAGCTTAAACGTCGTCGTATAAATTTTCGCTCCGATCAAATGCAGTATCGTCCGGCGCTGCTGCAACTTTTACGTAGCGCTACCTACGCTTTTAAGCTAAGTCGTTGCACTTTACATCTGGCAATCTATTTGCTTGATCGTTATGTGGATTGCTTTGCAATACAAACTGACAAACTGAATCTGATTGCACTCACTTGTTTGCATATAGCAGCACAAATGGAAGATGCGGATCCGAATATACCGAAGTTTGCACAACTCAATCGACTTGTGGGCTACACATATGAGTGTATCGAATTCCGGTGCATTGAACGTAAAATTCTTGTCGAATTCGATTTTGGCATATTGCGTCCAACTGTATCACATTTTATTGAGCATTTATCTGGTTGCTTTTTAACGCTGGAAGATTTTCAGTGTTACCAAGCAGCAAAGCTAGCTACTGCTACAGGTGGTGGTGACACATGCAGCAACCAAATTGATCCCAATATGAAATCAATGAAAATCTCGCCTTCATATGACAGCTATGAGCATATGCTGTGCGAGCTTACCAATATGCTGCTCCACTTTGCTGATTTGACTTTACCATGTGAGTTTTTTTTTTTTTTTTTTTTTTTAAAGTTTTACAAAGCTTGCTAAAGATTTAAAAGTTGGTAGTTTCTAGTCAAAAAGCATCCTCCTTTGGTTTAGATCAGATTTTAAATGGTTGAAATGTTTAAAAAAAATACTAAAAACTTCCAGATTTTCGTTATATTTAGTAGGAAACTTTATAACGCATTCAAGAATTAATAAGGGGTGACCGGGGCTATTTAGAACGCTATTGTTTGCTATATTTCGTATTTACTAGTTAATGATGTGCTAAACACCTGAAATTTAAACTGATGTTGGATCTTGGGACCATAAAGAAACCTCCGAAGTTACGCGTCACTCTAGGCAATGCAAACCTTTTTTCTATTTTCTGAAAATATTTGATGTGGGGTTTCTTTAGCCCCACTTTCGCCTAAAATTTTCTTTGTTTCTCAATCTTAGAACTCTTAATTTAGTATAAATTATGCCTATGATGGTCTTAACAAAAAATCCCAATTTAGGTAAGACCAAACAAAGTTATAAACTTTTTGATTCAAAATTTTTCGTGAAAGTAAAGCTAGTAACATTAACATACAATAAAGAGGAGCTAGGATAGGACAGAATTTAAGGTACATATAAATTGGATACAGGGTATCTCGTAGATTTTAAACAAGTTTGATGTCCTCTACCATGACTCCATTTTGAATTGTCAGAGTTAAGTTCTTTCGAATCCGAAAATTTCGGATTTGGACGGATAAAAACCCGTCTTTAAGTTCCTGAAAGACCACCCTCCGAAATTATTCATAAATTTCAAGAACATTTTTTTAATTCAAATTATTCAAAGTTATTAATTTTTCATTTTATTTTAGGTTATCAAGTACTTAATTCACTACCATCTGTGCTCGCCGCCAGCTGTATTGCCTGTGTACGTATACATGGTGGCTTGCAAACACGTTGGACACCACACCTGCAAAAAATTACCGGATATGCTGAGGAAACGCTCAGCACATACATCGATATACTAAATTATTTGTATGAGACACAAAAGCGTACACAAAATTACAAACAAGAACTAAACGATGTGCCGACTACACCCAAAACGAATGATACAGTTATAGTTGAATGGAGCAGTCCTGATTCGGGCATTGTATCAATGGATGAATTAAATATATGTACACCAATATTGACGTGTGTAGAGTGCAAGGATAATGTTGTAGTAGACGTAATGCCACAGCAGTTAACGACTAACAACGTTGTGCCAGTTACTGTAGTTGCTGCTGCTGTCGATGATTATAGCACAATCGAAACATACAACGTTCATGTTAATGCAGCAGCCAAAAGGCAATTCAACGATTCTGCGTATGCTGATAATACTGGTGATGATGATGATAATATTGAAGATGATGACTATACACAATCCGCGAAACGCATTAAAATTGCGTAATTTTTTTTTTTTTTGTAAACCGTTTTGGGTTTTTTTTTTTTTTTTTTATAAATAACATTTCTAGCCTTAGTTCTAGCTTTTCGAAAATTTGATTAATCTGTTTGAGACAGAGTTACACATTTATCTTTGTAAACACTAAATAAGTTTTATGCTTAACGAAATAGCGCCTTATCGATTGCTTTAAATAAAAAAATACAGACTTAATATAATATACAGTATTTGATTAAAATCGCTTATATTTAGTTTTAAATACACAAAAGAAAAAGTTGTTTGTAGAAGAAAATGTACAAATGCAAAAATGCTTTACATTTAAATATATTTGCTTCAATTTAGCATAAATTCATTTAAACTATTTTTTTTTTTTGTCTAGATTTAATGAAAAAAAATATATATATATATTATATGTAGAGGATCAGATCACTTGTTTGTCCTTATAAATATATAAAATTAAATTTATTTTATTTAAAACTAAAACGATGCCACACAAAAATTTAATTAAACTAATTAAATTAGCAACAATAAATGCCGCACACACAAAAAGCATTAAACTAAAAGTAGTAATTAATTTCAACAAATAATTATTAATAATTTTTTTTTTTTTTAAATTATATCTACGAATTGGGCGGTCTAAAATAGGAATGCAACATTTAGGTACACAAATTTCATTAAATGCAAAAAAAAAAAAAAAAAAAAATTTAACAAAACAAATTAACAAACTTAAGCAGGGGAAAAAGTGGGAGATTGTTAGAAACTGGAATGTACAACATTTACAACATTTTGCTCTCAATACTAAGAAAGTAGGCTAGCTAGATAAATGTATAAGTAAATTGTATGTATATAAGGAGCACAATAGTAATTCTAGCGTTTAAAATTTTTAAGTTTGCTACATATCACGCCGTTTTAATACATCGAATATAACATCAGATGCACTCTCTTTACCCAAACCAGTATCCGAATCATCCGAGTCACTTTGTTCCAATAATGGCACACGTAAATCGGTTGTTTTATGCTGTTTATGTTGTTGTGTAGAAGAAGTAACAACACCGCCATTTGGTGTTGATTCACTTAAGGTAAATTCATCATCGGCATCATCTTCACCAGCAGCCATTGATTGTTCGTATGTATGCAGTTCATTCAGTTTGGTTAATGTTGCATATTTATGTACCAAATGACAACAAATGCCAGCAATACACACAACTAAGCCAAGCACATTGATAATGGTTAGCTTATCATGATTAATCGCTACAGCCAGTGCAAGCTGGCAAATGTCCTTAAAAATGCCGGCAATAGAGAGTGTAAGGCTAGATGTTTTCGAAAGCACCAGAAATTCGCTAATTTCCATGAGAAAGGCAAGAAATGCACCAAATGTAATTTTGGAAATGGTTAAAACAATGACATCGATCGGTATTTCGTTGCTTTTTTGCACAATTTTAAAAAGATCTTGTGCTGTAAAAAAAAAAAAGAAAAACAAATTAAAATTTGTATTGAAATTAATAAACGTTAAATATAAGATCTACTCTAAAACTTTTAATACAATAATAAATACCTTCAAAGCCGACTAGAAATGGAAATAATGAGATAATCATCCATGGTTGCATATGATAGATCATATCGACGGGATTGTGCAAACCCAATTTAGATTTTTGCATTAAAAATTGTGCAAAAGACCAACGTACGCCGCTGCTCAGTGAAGCGAATAGCAAAAAGATAAAGCCAAGCGCATTGAACTGTGTCGACTGGTAGGTAAACATGAAGAGACCAATTGCAATAAGGCCAACAATCAAAACAAGCGACCAACTCTGCAAATGAAAAAAAAAAGATAACATTTTCTTATCTAAATTGAAAATATTTAAAGACTTTTTACCTTACGCTCCAAACGCAATAATATGGCAAAGAATAGTATAAAAACTATAGTCGATGATTTTGTCATTGTATACAATGAAATAGACACCAGCTCTAGGCCCCAATTAGAAAATCCAATATCAATGCCACTAGCAATGCCGGTTGGTGCCATTTTGCGCAATGCAATGCGACAATCGAGTTCAACATTTTGCTTATTACGACTACATTTCATTACTTCACGTACCAGTATGGCCAGGAAAAACTTCAAAATCAAATGGTATGTAACAATTGTCAGCGGAAATTTGTAATCGTGTATAATGCGCTTTTGGTAGAATGTCAAAATAATTGACAATGTTAAATAGAGCAATATTGTTGCTAACGTTCCAATAGCCATTTGCATAAGGCGCGAACTACCATGTGCTGTTGTTTTGTTGTTGACATTGCACTTGTTGCTGCTGCCGACGTGGCAACATGATTGACATAACGAAAGTTAGCAGCACCAGTTCCAACTGCACCTGAATTATGTTCTTTACGCCGCGCTGCTGCCGCTATACCCAGTTCCAATTCAATTTCTTCACTGTCATCGTTGGAATCATGATAGCGTATTGTACGCGCTTGCCTGCCATCGTGGTGTTCATCGTTGTCGCCGGTAATGCTGCTATTGTGTGTATTTAGGCGTTCATATTTGGGCATTTTGTGTTACTATTCCAGTAATTGCGCAGCGTTCGTTTTATCTAAAAACAATTAACAATTAAAACAAAGGCACCTTACGTTAACAATCACTCAACGCTGTGTTGTATGTATGCATACACATGTATGTAAATTTGCAAACATTTTTACCACTTTTGTTATCTTTCTGTTTTACGCGAATTTTGCCATTCCATATGTTTTGTTTCGTGTGCCTCTGCGTCTACGTGTTTGACTTGACACGTATTTTTTATTTATTTTATGCGTTTTTTTTTTCGTTGCTATTGCGTAGAATATTTGTTTTGCAATCAAAATATTTATGCTTTACGTTTTAGTTTTATACATTTTATCAAAAAAATTGATTTGTATTTAATTTGTTTTTTGTTGTTATAAATTAATCGACAACGCGTCAAACTGTTGCTCTGATACATACATATATATACAAACAGCTGTTTTATTATACTGCAATGCTCACACTAATAGTAAAACTGCTTAATTTAAGCTGTACGTAGTGTAGTGCGAATGAGATGGATAGAATATTATGTCTCTTTGGCAATATACATAGTTATGTTACAATATAGCTATCTCTGTTTCTCTAGTGATACTTAGAAAATGCCAGAAAGTATAAAAAATACCAAAAAATTAAATTAACCGCTAAAATATGCATTCAAATTTACCGCTAAACAGTGTGGTTAGCCATGGGGGCTGAGTTTAATTTATGCAAAACTCAAACAAAAAGAATTCAACAGGAAGTTTGCGTTTTGACTTTGAAAACTCTTTTTGTGTAAATAAAAAAACAAACAAGAAACTACGTCAAAGATAAATATTTTAAATAATAAATAAGACGCTGTGTTTTCCTGGCGCCTACTATAAATCATTCGAATACAGTTCAAGTTTAACTACATTACAAATCGGTTCGTTTGAGTACTCCAAAAGAAAGAAAAAAAAGAATGTCTAGTAATTTTAATTATCGCCGCAAGAAGCCTGACACAGTTTTTCTCAATGTCAAACCCATGTTTACTGGTCAAGGCTATATGAATAATGGTGTGCGTAAGTATTCCATAGGATTAGCAGAGCGCTTGGATGGTGCCGGTTTTGGACAAAAAAATCGTGCCTCGATTAGTACTATTGGTTCCGTGAATCATCAATTTGTGCCGGTTAGTACTTGATTAGTTTAAGACAATTAAAACTGTAAATTATTTTTCGCAGAACGTGGTCTATCGTAGTTTGTCGCCCATTTATTGGTTTTTGCGTTTAATTGGAGTACTACCAATGATGCGTAGTGGTCCTGGACGTGCAAGGTTTGAAGCAAAATCGCTTTCATTTGCTTATTCAATAGTATTTTTTATGATACTTTTGGTAGGTATTAAATACTTTTTTTACTTGATTTATATTAAATATTAAAATTTTTCTTCGTCCCACAGATATCGGTCGCCTATGTTGCCAATGAACGCATACAAATAGTTGGCAAATTAAGTGGTCCCTTTGAGGAAGCCGTTATTGCATATCTTTTTCTCGTAAACATATTACCGATTATTGTTATACCCATACTCTGGCTGGAAACACATAAAATAGCGCGTCTATTTAATGATTGGGATGAATTTGAAATGCTTTATTATGAAATTTCCGGACATACTATGCCACTTGATATGCGTCGTCGTACTTCGACAATTGCCATAGTATTACCCATTTTATCGGTGCTCTCTGTTGTGGTAACACACATAACCATGTCGGATTTAAATCTAACACAAGTTGTACCATATTGCATATTAGATAATTTAACGGCAATGCTCGGTGCCTGGTGGTTTTTGATATGTGAAGCATTGAGTACGACCGCGCATTTATTGGCGAATCGCTTTGAGAAGGCCTTGAAACATATTGGTCCTGCTGCTATGGTTGCCGATTATCGTGCGCTTTGGTTGCGCCTTAGTAAGCTGGCACGCGATACGGGAAATGCAACTTGTTATACTTTTATCTTTATAAGTCTTTATTTATTTTTCATTATAACATTATCGATTTATGGCCTGATGTCACAACTTTCAGCTGGTTTCGGTATTAAAGATATTGGTTTGACCATAACAGCGCTCTGGAACATCTGTATGCTCTTCTATATTTGTGATGAAGCGCATTATGCTTCGTTTAATGTTCGCACGAATTTTCAGAAAAAATTGCTAATGGTTGAAATCAATTGGATGAATACAGATGCACAAACTGAGATTAATATGTTTATGCGTGCTACGGAAATGAATCCAGCGAATATAAACTGTGGTGGATTCTTTGATGTTAATCGAAATTTATTTAAAGCGGTAAGTTAAAAATACAAAAAAAAAAAAAAACAAAATAAAAAAAATATCACAATAAAAAAGAAAATAATATAAGAATACTAGCTGAACTACCAGGCCTTGCTCGGGTCATGTAGATATACCAAATTTTATTTGTCCAATGGATTGTACTTTTCTCGGCGTAGTTACAATTCAATTCTCTTGTCCAATTGAATCGCTTGTACGGGGGCCACTCCCATTTCCCCTTTTTTTATCTTTGTTGGTTCGAATTTCATTCCTCTCAAATACTTGCATAAATACAATGAATTTAGGTATCGATGCTATGGAGGCCACGCCCACCGCCTATTTTTCTAAAACTGTATATACCCCCTCTTTTGAAAGTTGGACCCAAAAATTCACATTTACAAAATTGGATTGAAATCGGTTAATTGTTTTGGAAAAAAAAAAAAAAATTTTTTAAAAATTTTAAAGAAAACCCCCCCCCCCCCCCTAGGTTAGGTTAGGTTAGGTTAGAATGGCCGTCACGAATTCTCGCGACGTCACCTAGGCCAGAAAAGGCCCATTGTGATACCATATGATCTCTATTGTCCTCCTACTCGAACCAGCTCGATTTCCTTATGAAGGCGGCTACTGCACCAATCTTGACTGATGCAATCTCCGCCAGGCTATTAAGAAACGGCCTACCTAGTTCGGTAAACCTTATTCTTCCAAGGGCTGGGCAGTGGCAGAGAAAATGTTCTACTGTCTCCTCCTCTTCCTCGTTTCTACAGCTTCTACAGAAGTCATTTGAGGTTACCCCTAGTCGGACGGCGTGTCTACCCACTAGACAATGTCCCGTGAGAGCGCCCACCATCACGGACAGGGTCTGTCGATTGTGGCGCATGAGCTGGGCTGTTCGCTTGGTGCTATACTCTGGCCACGTTAGTCTCGAGATATTACATTTTGGGTTTGTGGTCCACCTAATCTCTGCTATTCTCATTATTTCTTCTTTCACTCGCAGTTTTAGAGAGGCCATGGGAATTCCAGTCGAACTCCTCCCAGGAGGAATAACGGAATTTGTGCCTTCTCTGGCCAGTCTATCTGCTTCGCAATTACCAAATATATCTTGGTGACCCGGAACCCATGTGAGGCAAATATCCCATTGCTCCGCCATCTCGTTAAGAGATTTGCGGCACTGGGAGATAGTTTTGGATGTGTTATTACACGAGTCAAGCGCCTTTAAGGCAGCCTGACTATCCGAAAAGATGTGTACTTTTTGTATACGAATTGGGTGGTGTTCCAGAAAACGCATAGCTTCATGTATGGCGATCATTTCAGCTTGAAAAACGCTGCAGTGATCAGGAAGTCTGAAGGATTCTCTAATCTCCAGGTCTGGGGAAAAGATACCTCCTCCTACCCTTCCCTCGGTTTTGGACCCGTCTGTGTAGATATTAATGGCGTTGGTCTCAAAATGGGGTAGGTCTTCCCATTGAGCTCTTGTTGGGATCGAGATTTTGTACTTCTTACCAAAAGTTGGGTGTGATGTACAGTAATCGGTAACTGGTGGCAAGGACACTAAAAGGTTCAGTATCCTCGAGTGTCCGTAGTTGCAGTTGAGCCAGCCTGCTGTCTCTCTGATTCTCATAGCTGTATTTGTTGCCAGTTCTTTGGCTATGAGATCTAGAGGTAAAAGGTTTAGGAGAGTATTTAGTGCATCAGTTGGTGTGGTGCGTAAAGCGCCGCTAATGCATATCTCCGCACTCCTTTGAACCTTCTGTAAACGGTTGCGGATGGTCACTTTATCGAGCGCGGGCCACCATACGCAAACTCCATACAGAAGTATTGGTCGCACAACTGCCGTGTACAGCCAGTGTACAATGCAGGGTGAGAAGCCCCACCTCCTACTAATGGCTTTTTTACAAGTGAAGAGCGCCACGTTGGCTTTCTTAATACGCTCCTCAATATTGTCGTTCCAGTTTAGCTTTTTATCTAGGATAACACCCAGATATTTGGCACTGTCACTAAAGGTTAGGGAGATATTGTTAAGTTTTGGTGGAACTAGGGTCGGAATCTTGTATTTCCTAGTGAAGAGTACAAGCTCCGTTTTGGTTGGATTGATGCTTAGTCCGCATGAGGTTGCCCAGGACGATAAGCTTTTTAGTGCTGATTGCATTAGATGACAGAGAGTTTGAGGGTACTTCCCTCTTATTAGAATAACCACGTCGTCCGCGTAGGCAATCACCTGGTATCCCTCCTCCTCCATGCGCCTCAACAGCTGGTTAACCGTTAAGACCCATAGTAGAGGAGAGAGAACACCCCCTTGGGGGGTCCCTCTATTAACGCACCTTCGAGTCGCCGCCTCTCCCAGCGTGGAGTCAACTACTCTGCTGGTTAGCATAGAGCGTATAAAACCAGTTAGGGAGGCATCAACTCCAATGTCCGTTAAGGCACCAGCGATAGCCTCGGGGTGGACATTATTAAAGGCTCCCTCTATGTCAAGAAAGGCTGCTAGAGTGTATTCTTTTTCTTCAAAAGATTTTTCTATAGTCGAGGTGACTATATGGAGTGCTGTTTCCGTGGATTTTCCTTTAGTATAGGCGTGTTGCGAATTAGAAAGGAGTCTGGGGTTAATGCTTTCTTTCATGTATATGTCAATCAGTCTTTCTAGGGTTTTTAATATGAAAGATGATAAACTAATCGGTCTGAAGTCTTTTGGTGTTACATGGGATGCTTTCCCTGCTTTAGGGATATATACTACTTTGACTTCCCTCCAGGTTGAAGGAAGATGATTTAGTTTGAGGCTACCCTTAAAGATTACCTCGAGCCATGGTATTACTAAATTTTTACTTTGTTGTAGTTGAGCCGGTGTGATGCCATCAGCTCCTGGAGTTTTAAACGGCTTGAAGGAGTCGATTGCCCATTCGATCCTTTCTTTACAAACAATAGCATCAAACACTGGTCGTGAGATAGCTTCTGTAACACCTATTACTTCCTGTTGCATAGGGCTACCAGGAAAGTGTGTGTCCATCAAAAGATTTAGGGACTCAATACTCGAGTTGGTCCAGGTACCATCAGGTTTGATAAGATAACCTATTGATACTGGGGTTTTAGATATGACCTTTCTCAAACGTGAAGCTTCAGAAGTGGTCTCTATTTCGCTACAGAACTTGGCCCAGGATTCTCTTTTAGATTTCCTGAGAGCGGACTTGAAATTCTTTAGTTGGGTTTTGTATTGTTCCCAATCGCGGTCCAGGTTGGACCATTTGGCTCGGTTGAACCCCCTCCTGCACTCCCTTCTAAGGTCACCCAGTTGATTGGACCACCAGGGTGGCTTATAGGTCTTTTTGAATTTCCTTTTCCGACACGCCTTTTTGAGTGCGTCTGTACAACTGTCGGAGAAAAGGTTTACTAAGTCTTCTAATTCTTCTACACAGTTAGGTAGTTCATTTTGGACCGGGGGTAGTCTACGTTCTAAGGCTTTTCGGTATAGTCCCCAGTTTGTTTTCCTCAGATTCATACCCTCTATAGGTTTGGGGGTGGTTTTGGATAATTGGAATTCAATATATCTATGGTCTGAAAAGGAATGGTCATCCAAGACTTTCCATGATATAATGTCTTCCAACAGGTCTTCGGAGACTAGCGTGATGTCTAGTACTTCCTTTCGATTTTTAATAATAAAGGTAGGCTTGCTACCTTTGTTAATTATATATAACTTAGATTGTAAGATATAGTCAAAAAGTAACTCACCCCTCTCGTTGGTATTTGTACTACCCCATTGTGTATGGTGCGCGTTAGCATCTCCTCCAAGAATGATGCTCTGGTTTTCCACTTGGCTTTGCAGCACAAGCTCTTGAATTGCTGGTGATGGAAGAGGCCCCGAGTCGTCGTAGGCCATGTAGAATGAAGTCAGTCTGAGTTGGGCGCCCCCTAACTCTAGACAGACAGTTGTTACGTCTCCATTGCTAAATTGGGGAATAGTAAATGTATTAAGATAAGTTTTAGCTAAAATACAAGAACGAGGTTTACCATTACCACTTGAGTTGTGCAATTTGTACATTGGACTTTTCAGTCCACATATTTTGTCGCCCACAATCCACGGCTCCTGGATGAGGACGACGTCTACTTCCCCTCTTTCGAGGCGAAGGAGGAGGGCAGCTGATGCTGCTTTACTATGATGCAGGTTTATTTGCAGGACCTGCATCCTTGCATGACTCCTCCGTCAGCGTCCTGTCGTTCTCCCCCTCATCGTCGCTGGGGAGAGCTATGTTGTTGCCGTATAGCCTCATAATGTCAGACCCGAAGTCTGACACCGACGATGCGTCTTCTTCGGCGGCTGTTGCCTCCTCTTCTTCCACTTCCATTTCATCACCACTTGGAGGGTCCGTCGTGATGAAATGGGCTAAGTTACCGTCTGCCGTAGCATCGGTTTTATATACTTTTAGAGTCACTTTATCGCACCCATAGTTGACTCTGCCAGCGTTCTTTTTTAGAGGCTCAAGGCTCTCTTTGTTGAGCAGGATAAGCACTTGGGTTGTGGCCCTCGTGGTCTTCTCCTCCAGCTTCACGACCTTCCAGTTGTGTGTGGGTATGCCTGGGTTCTGCAGCTGCAGCATCTCCAGCATGTCCTTAGGGTCGGTCGGCTTTGAGGGTACCCATGCTCGCGCTCGGGGTCTAGACGGAATGTCCTTCACGTCGACCGCCTCTAGCCTGGCACCTGGGTACACCTCACCAACACGGCTAACTGCGATCTTGTAGAGACCCACAGTGCTGTCGTCCTCACACGCCACGACCTTTATGTTGCCTTGGTACCATCCTGCATCCGTAACGGCCATTGTTGAGCCCGGATGCTCACGTAGTAGCACCAAAGTTTGTTGCGCCAGTTCAGCTTTAACCCACTTCCACTGATGTCTGGGTATTCTTCCTGATTCGTCATTTCTGTCAATGACACCCAGAATCTTCTGGTCCTTGGCAACCTCTGCGAACGATCGCGACATGGTTGTGCCATGCGTTTTCGTCCGCTTTGGTGCTGTCAGCTGACCGTCCTCTGCGGATCGTTGCCTTTTCGTACTCTGATGATTGTTAGCACCATATAAGGCAATATTGAAGTCGGGTACGACCTTCTTCGCCCATCGAATATCTTCTTGGATCTTCAAGTAATCATGGTTCGATACTTGGTCTTCCGTTATTGGCGCCGTCTCATTCCTCTTAAGAATACGGCATGCCACTCTCCGATCCTTGTTTGTGGCCTTAGACGGATCCGGACGCACAAATGTCGCTGCCCTGCCGCAAACAAGCACCCCGTCGACTGCCTGACCAGCAGAGGCCCCAACCGCAACTTGCTGATCGGAGGCACTCTTGCTTGTAGACGCCTTGGGAGCACCCGATTGGCCTGACACGACATGTTGTGTTTTGTCCTGTCTGACGAGCTGTTTTTGACTTTTGAGAGCGCCTGCTTGTGGCAGGGCCTCTTTATCGGAACTTGTGGTTCCTTCCGGCCTTTTGGTGAGCCGGTTACCGTTTTATTTGTATTTTGTTGTTTGTTTTTGTTTTCCATATTTAAATCCCACGAGCTGCGGAGAAAGAGAACGGTCCACACCAGGCAGAGATCCGCTTTACCTGGGCAAGGCTGGTTAGAACAGGCGGCCGCCAGGCGCCTGAGCCCTCCGTTCGCGACTGGACTATTATTACTGGGCCTCCAGCCAGGCTGACCATCGGCACGGGTCGATTGACACCTTGGTCCGGCCCAGGGGAGTGATAGACATTGAGGGGACAGAGGAAGAGAGCAGGTAGACGAATAGACAAAGACAAAACGAGGAACATAGAACATAGAGGTGAGGTGTAAGCTTAAAAAGACGACACCTCAAAACGTCTTGTCAGTGCTGCACCTGCAAGACACCCGCTATTGTCCGGGACTCTTTATTCGCTTTTCGCTTATTCAGAGCTAACCATCACTACGACCTGGCCTGAGGGCGCTCTGTGTTGAACCCAGTCCAACTACAGCGCGCACTCATTCCATTTTCATAGTGATGGCCGTTAGCTATCCGCAACCTGCTACCCGTCCGGTTCCCACAGCTATGGGACTTCTCAGGACCACTCCTCCAGTCCTGAGAAGCGACCCCCCCCCCCATAGGGGAAAAAAAATAATATAACATCTTTTTCCACCCCTAATTATAAAAAAAAAAAAAATTATAAAAAAAATCTTTTATTTAAATAAGTTTTTTTTAAAAAATAAAAATAAAAAAAAAAAAAAAAAAATTTATAAAAAAAACCCTATAAAAAAAAAAAAAAAAAAAAAAAAAAAAATTTTTTTTTTTTTTTTAAAAAAAACCTATTTAAAACAAGAGTTGACTTTTATAAAACACAATTTGGGGTGCCAGGGAAATCTTTCCAACCAAATTCTAACTAAAAAAAAAATTTTAGGCTTTCAGGGTCGGGTCGGTTTGGGTCGGTTTTAAATCTCTCATACAATAAAATCACTCGTTTTTATTATTGGACATAATTTTTTTCTGAATAACAATAAATTGTATCTAATAAATGAATTCTTTTCAAATAAAAATACATAGCTAATAACTACAATGGTCACATATCTGGTTGTTTTGCTGCAATTCCAAATTAGCATACCGACAGATAATGGAAAATCTTATGATAATGTCACAACCGTGGCTGAGTTACTAAATGATGCATTAATGAATAGTATGGAAAGTGAAGAGGACATAACATCGACCACATCTCGACCTACAGCAACAACAAAATCAACGAAAAATGCAGCACGCCGTAATCGAAATGGTTAAATATTATGCATGTAACATATATCGAATTTAAAAGATTTACAAAATAAAAAAAAAACAATTTAATTTACAATTCTTATTTTATTTATTTTTTAATTCATCTTCTTCTTTAACACTATTTTTATCACATGCGCATTGAGACCTTTAATGTTTCAAAATAATTATTTGGCAAGGTTAACATAGCTGGTTCCATGGTGTAATGGTTAGCACTCTGGACTCTGAATCCAGCGATCCGAGTTCAAATCTCGGTGGAACCTAAGAATAATTTTTTTAATTTTTTAATTTTATTAATTTTTTTTTCTTTTTTTTTAACCATTATATTGTTTGTTTAAAACAACAATAAAAATAATGAAAAAACTTCTAACAATGAGTAAAAAAAACATTAAGTAAAAAAGATCAAAATTCTCGAATAAGATTTCCCATACCGGGAATTGAACCCGGGCCTCCCGGGTGAGAGCCGGGTATCCTAACCACTAGACAATATGGGATAGGTAACGCAATACAGCTAATTTGAGAATAAAAAAATGAGGCTATTTGTCCACACTGTATTTTTAATTTTGTTGTTAAGAGATGTTTCAATGTAGAATTTACTTTTTAGGAGTTTTAAAAATTTAAAAAAAAAAAAAACAAAACAATTTTTTTTTTATTTTGTTAAGTTTAAAGAAATAGATTTTTTTAAATTATGAAAAGGTAGATGGTAAAGGAGGTGGTTTGGTTCAGTGGTTCGCGATGCCCTTGAACCGCTGGTTTGCTTCACGTAACGGCTTTTAATCAGTGTCGAACCACGGTTCGGTTCAAATGGTTTAAGAAATGCACATGTTAAAAAAATTTAAATCAATAAATACAATTTTGCCTATTTTTGGGAATAACATAATAATTGAGCAATCTGGAGCTGGATTACTTTGTACATTTTCTGGTAAAATCATAGTTCTAAGCACTCTTTACCAATCCCAATGTGACATTCATATTGATTGATTTTCTTTAATGTTCCCAAGGCGAACTTAGAGCAAAAACTTAATAATATTGTTTTTTTTTTTTTATTTGGTGAGTTGAACTGACAATCGGGAAACCGGAACACTTTAAATTTATTGATTTTTATCCTATTAAGTTTACGAAAACTTGTATTAACATTTTCAACATTTTTGCATATACTTCGCCATAAACTCAAGCAACATTCTCACTCAAAAAATTTTTGGAATATTATAATATAAATTTCTTTTATATTTATTTAACATGATTTTGTCTCTGATATGATTCGGTTTTTGATTCATAATTATTTTCTTACAGAAGAACTGGTTCTGTTTATGGTTTGGAGCAAACAATCGAAAAGTGTGGTTTGGTTCAAAACCTAAAAAACACTAAAAAAATTAACAAACACGATCACAGGACTCACAATTGACCAAAATCTAAAACCAGAATTTTTAAAATGGATGATACCGATTAAAATTTCTTTTTTTTTTTAAATGATCATTTACACCAAATAGAAAATTTTTTTTTTAAATCAACCAACAAAGACGGCACTAGACTCAATATTTGTTTAAATCCGTAAAGAATTAATAGATGGTAAAAGCCGTACAGTAAAAGATTTAAATGTAGGAGGATGTGCAAAAGGATACATATTAGACCCAACAAATCCATATCGATATATTCCAGTTCGGCGTATGAGCGCGCCAATCTCGCAAACTAATAAAGACAAACTCACAAAACTTAAAACTTAGTTTTACCTGTGTTCACATCAGAAGAAGTAAGTAGGTATGTCATTTTAATTTTCAAATACCAATTTCTATGAAATATTTTCTAAAATTTTTGAAAAAAATATTGCAATAAGTGGTTTTCGGTCATAATTGAACCCGGGTTTTCTTGGCCCGCGTTGCAACTTATCCGATTCCACGCTTCATGCTGATGTCAAACGACAGTATTTCGGAGTATATAAGCTGTCTGTATCATATAGTTCATATCCATTCTGACAGTCTAAATATAATGCCATTTTATTTATAGATCTTTGTAGCTTTTATTTTAAATGAGTCATTATCAAGCAAGTTCTTGCTGCACGGCTTATGATCGCGTCAATCTTTGAATCATAAAATTTAAGCTCAAAAAAAATGAATTCTCCTGAGTCTACATTAGTAGTTGTATAAAAAAATATTTTTATTCCAATATTAATGCAATATTTTCTAAAATTTTTGAAAAAAATTGCAATAAGTGGTTTTCGGTCATAATTGAACCCGGGTTTTCTTGGCCCGCGCTGCAACTTAACCGATTCCACCGTCATGCTGATGTCAAACGACAGTATTTCGAATTATATAAGCTGTCTGTTTAAATGTATTCTAAGTATACAGCCCAAGTATATTGCAATTTTATTTATAGATCTTTGTAGCACTCTTATGATTCATTAACAAGAAAATGTTTGTACATATAAATTTATTTTTTTTTATTATTTTTAACTTTATTGAATATAATTGCAAACAGAATACATAAATATATATTTTTATAGATTGAATTACAGATGAAACTTAAATGCAATAACATAATTTTTTTTTTTAATAATCATTTAATACATTGTACCATACTTTATACTATATATTTTTTTTTTATATTTTAAAAAGACAAAGCATTTTCATTCATTCCACTTATTTGTACGAGTATGTAGGCCTAAGCAAACTCTTGTCAACTCTTTCAAAAATATCACACATGTTTCAAGGTTTCCGTAATAAATCAAGATTGAAGCGCACTATGATTATTGGTTCTATTATATGTAAATATTACTATTATTGAAATCTAGAGTTCTAGAAATATTATTGCCGTCGAAATATTATTACTAGTCGAATGGTGTTATATTAAATTGCTTAAAAAAAAAAGAAAAAAAGAAGGTGTTCAATCGTGCTGGAAGTATGTTATATTTTGAGTATTTTTTAAGTATTTCAATATGGTCCATCTGGTGATTCGGTAAGTATGTGTTTATAGCCATTGCTACCAAGATACATATTTTCACGACGAAAATGAAATGGAATCTAAAAAGAATTTTTTTTTTTTGAAAAATTTTATTTTATTTTTATAGTTATATATTTTTTAATACTTACAGCTCCGGGCGCCGGACATGGTATAGCAACAGTGGCAATTTCACGGAGTTTATTCATGGTACGTACACTCTGATAGAATGAGTGTATAACATACCATTTAAGTGCATCGAATATAAGCATTGTAAAGCAAATAATTACTGAAATTATATTTGTAATTTATTAAACTTTTCATTATTGTATTTAAGGCTTTATGTTGACTTACAAAAGAACACACGTCCGCCCAGCAATTCGGTGAATTTAAGATTTCCCAGCCAGATAGCAAGCAGTGCCATTGCTATTATAAAAATGAATTCCACAATAAGCCAAGGTAGCACAAATTCCGGACGATTCTTATAGATGCCAACGAAGAGTGATATTGTGGTCAATAGATAATTTGCAGCTACAAATGTGGCCAGATAGAGTAATGTTTCCGTAACCGAAGCCAATTCGGATGCGGTACGCAAACGTAGCTGATTATGTAACGGTGTCATATCATAATAGCCATTATACTTCTGATCCTCAATATCCATGGCTAGCGTTGCTTTCATTTGTTCCGCATGTGCTAAACCGAGTAGCACAAGAAAGAGAAGAACATGTGCAATTAGCTGAAAATTATAAAAATTAAAAGAAATACGAATTAATTTATAAATCGTAGCGGTTAAAATATGAGAAAAATTTTTTTTATATTAAAAAATAAAAATAAACTAAACGTGAAAACCAAAAATAATTAAGAAAATCTAATTAAGTGTGGGACTCGAACCTGGCTATACCGAATTTAACCGATGGTCTAAAACCATAGACTAGCTTAAGAAGTCCTGCACTTATTTAGGCTCGTAAGCTCGACTTCCAGACATCCCATAGTTGGTAAAATATCTTGTATTAAGAAACACCTTGTTTTATAAAAGGGGTCATAAATAAACAAAATAAAAAAAACTTTTTTAGGGTTCCTAAAGTAAATAATACAAAAAAATTTTAAACAAAAAAACTTTACTGACAGCTAATCTGGAAAAACATTCCTATAGGTTATCTCATAAGCCAGACATTAAAATTTACTTAACAATGACTCACAAGATATGAGTGCTACAAAATTCTATAAATAAAACTGCATTTATACTCAGGCTGCATAGAGTGCATATGACAAAAAAAGTTTATATACTCTGAAATACTTGCAATTCAATTACACAATGACGGTGGAATCGGTTAGAGTTGCAGCGCGGGCCAAGAAAACCCGGGTTCAATGACTGACCGAAACCACTTATTGCAAAATTTTTTCAAAAATTTTACAAAATATTTCATTTTAGTTGGAAAAAAAAAAAAAATTAGTTAAACAACTTCTAAGCTAAGACTCAGGATAAATAATATTTTTGAGTTTAAATTTTATAATTCTGAGATTGAGGCGATCATAAGCCAGGCAGCAAGAATTTACTTGATAATGACTCATTTAAAATAAAAGCTTCAGATATCTATAAATAAAACGGCATTATATTTAGCTATACAAAATGCATATGAACTATACTATACGGAAAGCTTATATAGTCTGAAATACTTGCAAATAATTACACAATGACGGTGGAATCGGTTAGATTGCAGCGCGGGCCAAGAAAACCCGGGTTCAATGATGACCGAAACCACTTATTGCAAATTTTTTCAAAAATTTTACAAAATATTTCATTTTAGTTGGAAAAAAAAAAAATAATTAGTTAAACAACTTCTAAGCTAAGACTCAGGATAAATAATATTTTTGAGTTTAAATTTTATAATTCTGAGATTGAGGCGATCATAAGCCAGGCAGCAAGAATTTACTTGATAATGACTCATTTAAAATAAAAGCTTCAGATATCTATAAATAAAACGGCATTATATTTAGCTATACAAAATGCATATGAACTATACTATACAGAAAGCTTATATAGTCTGAAATACTTGCAAATAATTACACAATGACGGTGGAATCGGTTAGATTGCAGCGCGGGCCAAGAAAACCCGGGTTCAATGATGACCGAAACCACTTATTGCAAATTTTTTCAAAAATTTTACAAAATATTTCATTTTAGTTGGAAAAAAAAAAAAAATTAGTTAAACAACTTCTAAGCTAAGACTCAGGATAAATAATATTTTTGAGTTTAAATTTTATAATTCTGAGATTGAGGCGATCATAAGCCAGGCAGCAAGAATTTACTTGATAATGACTCATTTAAAATAAAAGCTTCAGATATCTATAAATAAAACGGCATTATATTTAGCTATACAAAATGCATATGAACTATACTATACAGAAAGCTTATATAGTCTGAAATACTTGCAAATAATTACACAATGACGGTGGAATCGGTTAGATTGCAGCGCGGGCCAAGAAAACCCGGGTTCAATGATGACCGAAACCACTTATTGCAAAATTTTTTCAAAAATTTTACAAAATATTTCATTTTAGTTGGAAAAAAAAAAAAAATTAGTTAAACAACTTCTAAGCTAAGACTCAGGATAAATAATATTTTTGAGTTTAAATTTTATAATTCTGAGATTGAGGCGATCATAAGCCAGGCAGCAAGAATTTACTTGATAATGACTCATTTAAAATAAAAGCAATTCAGATATCTATAAATAAAACGGCATTATATTTAGCTATACAAAATGCATATGAACTATACCATACGGAAAGCTTATATAGTCTGAAATACTTGCAAATAATTACACAATGACGGTGGAATCGGTTAGATTGCAGCGCGGGCCAAGAAAACCCGAGTTCAGTACTAACTGAAACCACTTATTGCAATTTTTTTTTTTAAATGTTACATAATACTTCATCAAAATTGTTATAACAAAAATAATTCAGTAAACTTCTTCTGATGTGGACTTGGGAGAAACTAAATTTTAAATTTTAAGTACACATGTCTTTTATAGTTTTGGTTCCAGAATTTTTAAAAATGTACCGAAATCAAATAAATTTATAAAAAACAAAATTCAATACAATTCTTTCCCTAAATTAAGAAAATATTGCTGTGAAAAGTTTGCATTAGTAATTCGGAGGAATTTCAAGACAATCTCGACTTTTAGTTCTATTTTGACGGAAATATATAATCTTGATCAGCATCAATTTGTCTGATTGAATGACTTATTTTTAATCGGAGACTAAAAAGTGGGAATCACTTACACATACACAAAAAAGCAATTTGGTAATTGCAAATAAACTGCTTTATCAACAAAAAAAAAAAAAAATTATTTTACTTATTTTATTTCAAATTAAAAACCTTTTTAAGATTTATTCAAACGATCAAATTATAAAATTTGCATTCATTTGCTTATACTACGCAAATAGTTTAAGCGCATTTTAAAGGTAGTATGACGTAAAAACGATTAAATGCTTCAAAAGGGCGCTCGTCTTGCAGCGAGCCAAACTGCTTTGCAGCAGACGCATTGCAGTGTTCAGCCGCTTCTGCTTGCTTTTTTTTAAGCGAGGGGTCTCATTCTGTGCGGTTAGTTTTTTACACTGCCACATGGAACGACCTTGAGTGGTTTGAAACGCTCCAGTGGGGTATGGCTTTGCATATCCAGTGCGTAATTTTTGTCTAAAGAGACACTTGGCTGCACAACTTGCCGGATTGCATGGTTGCTGCGCTTTTAGTGTGGCGGTCTTTGCGTGCCGACGAAGTGCGCTGTGTCTCGATTATTAAATGCATTTTTTTTTATATTTTTGGATCAGGGTTTTCTTGTTTTAAAAGATAATTTGCCTACGTATTTTTCTATTATTTTTACTTACCAATTGATATATGCCAATCAATATGGCCGAAAGCCTTAAATTTTTCGGTGATATCGGCGCCATTAGTATTTCGACTAAGCAGCGCCAATAGCTGCCGACATAATTTAGTGGCAACTGCATATTTATTTGTTTCACTTTAATAGTTTTCTTTTTAATTAATTTATTGAATTTATTTTTGTTTAATCAATAATTTTTTTTTTTTTGGAAATTTGCACAATTTTTTCACATTCATTTAACGTAATAAATGGATTTTCCAAAGTTTTTTTTTTTTTTGACACAATACACTGACGACTCCCACACTGCTTCTTCTTCTATTTTATATATTTTCGTTCGCTGTTTTATCTGTTTATTAAACTTTTTGGTTTCATCATTTCCGCAAAGCTTTTCTCAATGAGCGTAAATCGCAACGCGTTTCCTCACTGCTTCGTTCCCCTTTTTAGTAGTTATTTTCTATTGTTATAAGCGTCGTATGCGTTATTATTTTTTCCACGCTTGACGTTTCGTTTCCTTTTTCGATTTTTCATAGACACTTGAAAGCTTTTTTTTGTTTTGATTCTTATTTCTGTTTTGCATGCTTTGTTTACATTTAGCGATTGCTATCTTTTGTGCTTTTGTAAATATTTGAGCTTTGGGTTTGCACTCAAGAGCTTTCAAAGTATTATATCTGAGTTGCCAGATTGTAGGTTTGTTTAAAAAGGGGGTTGAAAGTATGCAGTTATAAAAGGTCTCCACCACTGTCTCTTTTTACTTTGTTTTACATATTTTGGTGAGTTTTATTCATTATGAAAGTGAACTGATATAGCAATATATTTTTTTAATTAAAAAATATAATTTGTACGGGGACTGTATGACATAATGGTCTGAACCGTATCATAAATAATTTCATACAAAAACCGGGATATGGGTGGAGGATTTATATGTGAACATTGCCTAAAAATGGGCGTTGCACTTTGTACTGCTTACGGATGAGAAAAGCTTAAGTTACGAGTTTCAGCACAATATCTTCAAAACTAAGCGAGTAAAACGCATAAATACAGGCTGACAGACAGACGGACATTGCTAAATTGACTTGTCTCAAAATCAAGATCAAGAATATATACACTTTATAGAGCTACGATGTCTCCTTTAAATAAAAAAATTTTATTTAAAAAAACGCGATGTTTGGTTCCAATAAAATTTATTTTTTGGATTGTTATAAGAAGTATTTTTAACATGTATTTGAAACATGTGAAAAATGAACAGTTTCATATATTAAAGTTTTTTTACATTTACAACTTGCAAATTTACAAATTGCAAAGTATAGATTTTCGTGATGTATTGATTTTTTGAAAAATATTTTTGTTTTAAACATATAACAAACCACTGTGCTACGCATACACTTGAAAAAATATTTAGTCGCTGGTTTGGCAAGCGTATAATTTAATTTTTGTTGCATAGCTTATAAGTTTTTTTCCTTCTAGTTTTTAGCACTGTTTTTGAATTTAGTGTTGTAGAATATTGGCAACTTTTTTTTTTGGTTTGTGCTTTTGGGTTAAAATAAAAACGTTAAAGCGTATATCTTCCTCTTTTTCTCATACATTGTTGCGTATTAGTTTTAACTCTTTCTCTTTCGCACACATTGTGTAGCTAGTTTTTTGCCGGCTGTGGTTTCATCGTGTTGCGCGTTTGTAAATAAATTAATATTTTATTAAATTATTGCATTTAATTTAAAAAAAGAAAAGTTTATGCATATTGAAGTTGTGATTATGTTTCAAGTAATGCAAAAACAATGCAATTACTAACCAAAAATTGTTTTGAATGTAAAAGAAATTGGTTGTGTTTTTGTTTTTTTTTTTGTTTTTTTTTTTTTGTGCCACCTCTCTCACACGCATTGAATTCAATTTTAAGAGATGCAAGATGCAAATAAAAAAAGTTTATGCATATTCAAGTTGTGATTATGTTTCAAGTAATGTAAAAACAATGCAATTATTAAACAAAAAGTAGTTTAAATGTAAAAAAAAATGCAAGTTGCCTTTTTCTTTTTGTTTTGTGTTTTTTTTTGTTTTTTTTTTTTTTTGTGTTTTTTTTTGTGTTTTTTTTTTTTGTTGTTTTTTTGGTGCCACCTCTCTCACACGCATTGAGTTAAATTTTTGCAAAAGGAGATGCGAGATGCAAATAAAAAAAAAGTACAATAATATTTTTATTTTATATTAAAGGTTTTTTTTATTAAACAAAAAGTGGTTTAAATGTAAAAAAAATGCAAGTTGTTTTTTTTTTTTTGGTTTTTTTTTGTGTTTTTTTTTTTGTGTTTTTTGTGTTTTTTTTTGTGTTTTTTTGTGTTTTTTTTTTTTTTTTTTTTTTTGGTGCCACCTCCCTCACACGCATTGAGTTGAATTTTGCAAGAGAAGCTGCAAATAAAAAATGCAAAAACAATGAAATTTTTAAACAAGAAGTGATTTAAATGTAAAAAAAAATAGCAAGTTTTCTTTTTTTTTTCTTTTTTTTTTTTTTTTTTTTGTGTTTTTTTTTTTTTTTTTTGGTGCCACTTCTATCACACGCATTGAGTTCAATTTCTGCAAGAGAAGATGCAAATAAAATAATGCAATTATATTTTTATTTTATATTAAAGATTTTTTTAATTATTCATATATATATATATATATATATATATAACATAACAGCAACAACCTATCTTTTCGACAAATGATATGCCACTGACACCTTTTTTTTAGACCATGGTTCAATTATACAAGGTTATATTCAGCACTTTTATTCACTCAACACAAATTTTTTATCTCATTCAAATAAAAAAAAAAAAAAATAAATAAAAAGTAAGCTATCTCTTCCTCACTCATAAGTATTGGTTTCACATGGTACTATCGTTTCGCTTCACACCACCTTTATAATTCCACCATGCTTTAGCCTTCTACGAAGCTATAGACCAAAAGCTTGTTATGCCAAAATAATGTAAGCAAACAGATGCACTTGGTTTCTTCCATAAAAACGAAAATTGTCGCCAAATCTAGAAATATTAAAAGTAATAAAAGGGTGTCAAATATCTCCCTTCCGCTTTTTTGCTCTTTATTCAATGCTTTATAAAGTGTTACAGTGATCGGATTTAGTTCAATAATATGCGCCGCTTTGTTCGATAATCGATTCCATAATACCCCTTGTAGAACCCCTCCTCTTTATTTGCGAATAACTCGGACAGCCACTTTTCACAAGCCTATTTTGAGGCTAACTTTACACCACCAAGGGCGTTCGCCATGAACAGGAACAGTTGGTAATCACTTGGCGCTATGTCCGGGTTATTTGGTGGATGCGATTAAACCTCCCATACGAGCTCTAGTAGCTTCTGACGAGTCACCAAAGATGTGTGTGGCCTGGCGTTGTCCTGGTGGAATACTACACCCTTCCTGTTGGCCAATTCCGGACCGCTTCTGGTTGATCGCCTGCTTCAAGCGGTCCAGTTGTTCGCTGTAGATGGTAGAATTAGGCGTCCGGCCATATGGGAGCAGCTCATAGTGGATGATATCCCTTCCAATTCCACCAAACACACAGCAAAACTTTCCTGGCCGTCAATCCCGGCTTGGCCACCTGTTTTGGACGATTCTAGCGGATTGTCTTATCGAGGAACTTCACGACCGTTTTCGTTTGATATTGTCGTATGGGATATCACTTTTCGTCGCCAGATTCAAATTATCCATACCGTCGTTTTGTGGGTTATGTCAAGACCTTTCAAATGATGTATAGTATTGCCCGATACAAGCTTTGTAGCGCTTTGTACATAGCCGGAATTTATTCAAAAGACAAAAAGGCGGAAGGGAGACATTTGACAACTTTCTATTTACATAACTTCTATAAAAACTTTATCTAAATCTTATAATTTCTATAATTCTAAATTTCTTTTTGATCATGTTAGACACTGGTATTTTAAGCACCCAGTTTCGATTTTTAATATTTATTTTAAATAAAGCAATTAAAACCTCACGAATGCGTATTCCATTTAATTTTCTGTTAAATTCTTCACGCTAAACGATTTTTTTCTCTCTTTTTTTTTTACAATTTAAAAGTCAATTTACACTTGAACTATAAAAATGTAAAATAAATTAAACACATTTCAGCTAAAAGTCATAAAAAACAAATTTTCAGCACTAACAAAGCAGAAAATATTGTGGCCCAAAGGAAATTTGATGCCGGATTATCAGGCAGAAGCTACTTGAGTCGCTTAATTGATTGTTTTTCTACAAGTTATGATCGTTTTTGCAACAATTTCGCCGTTGGGCTTAAAGACAATGTTGTTGTTTTAGTTGTTCTTATTGCTTTTGTTGTCGTTGTTGTTGTTGTATTTGGTTATTGGTGTGGATTGAGCATGGATTAACAACTAAAATACCGACATTTTGTACTGCGCTGTCTTTGGTTACGAATAATGTTGCTGTTGCTGCTGATGATGATGATGAAGACCTCAGGGGCAATATATGCGATTGCCTGTCTGTTTGTCCGTCTGTCTGTCTGTCTCTCGGTTGGTTCTTGTTATCATTGGGCGTATTTTATTAACTTTTAAGCAACATCTTGACCATTTCACTGCTTTATTTATTATTGAAAGGCCATAAAAGTGCAACTACTTGCAGAAATCGAAGAAGCTGCTGCTGCTGCTGCAGTTGCATCTTCTCCAAAGTCAATTAAAAATTTTTTTCCATTTGTTTGCACACAAATTTCGAAAGCATTCGCATTCGCAATCGCAAAGTGGCGGCGTGATAATCATACTAACTTTAGTTAGCGTTTTCAGTTTTAGTCAGCGTTCGTAGTGCAAGTGTTGCCACATTTTGTTGCATGCATGCAACAACTAAAAGAGTTGCAGTAAGTTGCTTGTAAGCAGGCGTTACCAACAACTTCATGGAATAATTTATGACCAGCAAGCTGCACGCTCAATTCGAAGCTATTGAAATATCATCTTTATGCATAACGCCAGCGTTGCCAACGTCTCGTCTATCTCTCTTAGAGTACTCTTTTAGTATTGGACTATGGTATTTTCCATATCATATAGTATGCACCCCTCTATTGCATTTCCCCGGTACTCAAGTACTTTTGATTGGTTTTTTGCTGGCTTCTTCATTTCATTTCATTCACTTCAATTTTACTCCCTTCCAATATGTTTGCTGTTTTACGCGCAATTCTACTTTGGCATTTAAGACCAACAAATTGATTGCTTTAAAGTAACTTGTAAAAAGTGGGCTCTACCCGTTCCGAATCGTTCTTAAATTGCAAAATAAACTGCTGAAAAAACAGAAGCAACATTACAAATGTGTGGCGTTATTGCTTCGGGGAGGAGCAACTGCAACGGCAACGGCAACTTGCTGCACTTTTGATTAAAAAACTTTTAGTCTTTAAACCCAAACAATTCGCGTTCTTCTATTTAAACTAGCCAATTTGCCTTATTTTCTTGTGAAATGTTTAACAAGCTTTTCAGCTGTGTTGCATGACATTTTCTGCTAAGCTGGATGAGTTCGTTTACTGCTTGAAGGCATTAATATTTGCTGACACATTTGTATGAGATTTCGATCGTTTTGGCGCTACTACTATGCGCAGCTGTCAATATTCGAAATAATCGAGTATCTGTCCTCTTTTACCAAACAATCTCACTTGTATCGGACTTGTTTAGGAAAGCAACGCCCGCACTACTCTATGCTTTTTTTTTTATATCTGGTAAATAACTGGTATAACGATTTGGTAGCTTGTTACACTCGCAAATGATTGTAATTGTCTTGCGGGCTTAGTCAAAATTGTAATATTTAATCGTGTATACAGGAAAAAAAAAAAAAAAGAAAATCTGGAAATAATCAAAGTCGTAAATTATTCATTTTTCACTCTATTTGTACAATTTGTTTACAAAGTTTTGACAGCTCTTTAAATGGAATTTTAAGCGAGTCTGTAATGGAACTGGAGTATGCAAGGCTTATGCAATGGTTTAGATACCGTCTATAAGGATTTTTGTTATAATTTTTATTTGTTACACTTGTCTAAGTCTATCTAAAATATTTGTTTTTTTAAAGAATGGTAAGCATGGATCGTAGATAAGATCGACAAAATAAGAGTGCTGCGTATTAATATTACATAAAGCGGTTCAAAAACTGATTTAGACAATAGGAATAGTGTTTATTTAATTACGTAACTTGTGATCGTCACCAGCCCTGTTGAAATTTCAATAAATGGATGCCAAATCTATGCCAATCTTAATCTTATCTTACCAAAGCTTTCATACTCAGTATGGAAAGAAAACGCAACAGTCGATTAAGTTCGTTTACGATGTACCAAGTCCATGAACCATCAAGTAATGTTATTACTTATTACACTAGCTTACAGTCATAAAAGGTTCTGGGTTCTCATAGATCTATTCCCATTTAGTTTGGGCCGTAAATTCCAAAAATATCCACGATTTTACTTATTACTTTATAATTTTCACATTTTAAGTCCAATGAAATTTTAAAAATAATATGTTTTATGTAGTTTTTTCTACCAAAAAAATGGAATTAAAAATAAACAATTCCCAAATAAAACGTTTGTTTTTTGGGGATATCTCGAAACCGATCACTAAGAAAAATTTCATTTGAGGAATTTACGGCCCAAAATTTTGGTAATATTTCTATGACAACCCAATTTGGAAACAAATTATTATTGTTAGAAATACAGTAATATTTTTTTCCAAATTTTGACTAAATCTAGGTCCAAATTTATGACTTTGTCTAGGTCTCTGGTGAAATTTTTTAAGTTTCACAAATCTATAATCTCAAAATAGGTATTCTCAATACCCAGGGACGCTTTTTTTGACTTACAGTATTTGCTTACGTTTTTCTTTTTAAATTACAGCAACAAAATACATAAAGGGTGTTCCAGAATTAACCTAACTCAAGTCCCAGAATTAACGCAAGATTTGCAATAAAGCGCTGGCAACCCAAAAAAACTCTATCGTGTTCTATCGTCTTTCACTTCATTTCTTTTTGAACTAAACTTTTAAGATGTCAAATAGTTAATTTTCAAAGATGCCAGCACTTTACTGCAAATCCTGTGTTAATTCTGGGACTTGCGTTAATTCTAGAACACCCTTTACATTTTGTTTTTGTAATTTTAAAAAAAAGCAAAAATCAGTCAAAATGGCCCCTGGGAATCGACTTATTTTATTTTAAAAGCCAAACAAAAAAAGAATACCTAGGCGCTTAGATTAAATTTCACGATGAATTTGATCAAATTTGTATTGAGGGTTTTTGTAATATTAGTTGTGATTGATTTTACCAAATTTTAATTAAATTCATTAAAAAAAAATAAATGTTTTCAATACAAAAAATTCGAAAATGGGCGGGCGTAAATTTGTATGGGGGCTATACCTAAAAATGGGCGTGGCGTCTTGGTTTTGACCCTGGATGACAAAAGAAATGTTTTTAACCAATTGGGAGGGAGATACATTCATAAATGATTACTATTTAAACAAAAATCGAAAAAATCGATAAGTTTGTATGGGGCTACACCTAAAATGGGCGTGGCACTCTCATTTTCGAACTTAGCCTAGTCGTTGCCGAGAAAAGCTTAAGTTTAAAATTTCAGTTCAATATCTTTAAAACAGACGGACAGACAGACGGACATGGCTAGATCGATCCGTCTCATCGAGCTGATCAAGAATATATATACTTTATGGAGTCTCCGATGCCTCCTTCAATGCGTTACGAACTTTCCGACAAACTGAATATACCTGTTTACACTATATGTAGAGGGTATAAAAATAAATCACCGGAATGTGCGGGGCTTAAGCATGGGGTCTCCTGCCAACTAATAGATCTTGTAGCAAAAGTACTATTTAATGAAGTAGCTAAATCGTTTTTCCTGTACCCAACTTGGCCTTCAAAGTAAAAGTTTACTGGTATGACTTAGTGTTTGGAGTATTTTTAGAGATAAAATTTTTAATTACAATTTCAATTCGTATGTTTATGGAAGGGTCGACTATACTGCTATCTTCTAGATGTCTTGTTCTAAGTACACTTGTACAGGGTTAACTTTCTGCTTCTAGCCGTAGCCTCTTATTCTGAGTTTTTCAATGGCTAAAAATGGTTCGAAGTCTGTACAGCCGACAATGACCTGTTAAAAGACGTGCAAGTGCCCTTAGCTGTGTCCTATTCAGTTGTAAAATTTTCCTGTCCTTCTAGTCCTTGTAGCCAGTTCATTACTCGGTGACACTGCACTGACTGATCTTGTACTCCGTTGCTACGTCCTAGTACTGTTAGTACATCAATGGCCCCTTGTATTTGTTTTGAGTTTTCTAGATCGCAGTTGAGCGCTTTCAAGGCACTCTCATAGAATTGTTATATCAAAGTTTGTGAACTTTCTGTCAATATAACAGCACAAATCTCTGCCTGAAAGATACTTGCGTTCTTCTCAGAGTTTCCTTTTCGGAAACTAAAACCTTCTTTTTATCGGTAAGAGTCATCAGTATACCACTTTCTGATATTAGATTTTTAGACAATTTCGAAATGTTTAATTATATTTTCTTGATTAAGTTTCATTCAAATAAATTACATTAACTATAAACCTGCTCCATATATTTTCTTGTTTTGCGTCACAGCATCTTTATGGCAAAATATCATAGCTACACAATACTATCACTTAACCATTTCTATATCATTTGCAATAAATGGTATTCAATCATGTTTACAAACACAACAATTTGGTATTTAGTATACTATGTATAGTGTCATTACCTTAAACTATGTATCTAGATACGTTATGAATTCATTGTCACATAAACTTGTATTTTACAGTGAAATAAACTAGCTTAGTATGCTTAACTAGGCAAATAGCTAACAAATAGCTAGTTGCATAAAATGCATAATTAACACGTGCATATGTCGATAGTGTATTACTGAATAGCTAAACACTAAACTCGAAACACACAGCTAAATATTGTACATAGTATGTAGTAGATACTTGCTTAGATTGTATATATTAGTTATCAGTTAGAATTCAATACGGATGCACATGCATCATTCGATTTCAAAGTTTATTTTCATATCGACGAGGATGACGCTAAACTGCAGCTACAATTAATTTACACTTCTGCTTGCCTGTCTGTCTGTCTGTCTGTCTCTGTGTAAGGTACTTATTGCATGATTGACTAGTGCCATACATAGAACAAGTGGGTGTTTTTTTCCAAAAGCATAAAACTTTTGCTTGAAGGGTTGGCAACTTGTTGTTGTTGTTGTTATTGTTGACGGCGGTGGCGGCTGCTGCTGCTGCTGCGTTGACGATAAAGGCGTTAAATTGACACAATTGAATGCACCCTTGAGATTTTGTTGTTCAAATTTGTAGCTACATATGTACTTGTTTGTCTATCTGTCTGTCTGTCTGTACTTTGACTGTGTATATTCCATGCTCAAGGGTGCGTTTAACATCTTCATTAGAAATGCCATAAAATAGTACGTATAACTTTCTTCATATTGTTTAAATATATGCATTACAACATTGTTATCTAAAACAAATATGAAGAATTTTGCAAACATATTGCATACTTTTGTAGCATTTAAAGTTCTATTTCAGAGTTACGCTAGCTAAATGCTAAAATTTCATAAATCCCAAATGCTCACAGTCAGTCAGTCAGTCATCCATTTAGGCTACCATCAACCAGTCTGCCTGTCAGCGTTTGTAAATATCCTTGATATCATTTAGTCAACTGGAAAAAATTCAATCAGCATACTTTGCAAATACATAGAACGAAAGATTCAACGATTTATTCTATGAATCATCAGCATCAGAACGGTAACGTAACAGGCTCGTAAAGCATTGAATAAATGAATGAATGAATGGCTGAGTGACTGAATGAATGAATAAGTGACAACAGTTCTTTACATTGTTACAAACTGGGCGCACTGCTTTGTACGGTTTGGGGCATAAAATCAACGACAAATAAAAATGCTGATACGCTAAAAGTTTGCTCATTCGTTCATTCATTCGATGCTATTTGTTTCCTCTCGATAGCTTTTTGTACTTTTTTTCTTTTTTTCCTTTTTCTTTCTTCTATATTTGCGATTTTTCCTGTCTTGTTGAAACAAAACATGCCAAGCGGAATCGAAATCCTGTATTCGATAATTTAATTTTGTGCAAAGAATGAACAAGCGAACAACGCGAATGTATAAAATAAAATAAAGAACGTAAGCCGAGCCGAGCGTACAAAATGCAAAGCAAAGTACGGTTTATAACCTTTAGAATACCTTATAAATAGTTAATTTTTAATGGTATTTGATTTTATACATTTGGTTGTCACTCTTCAAAAGGGCTTCAAAAATTTACGTTTTCGAGATTAGCATACTATTTTGTCTGATATTGGGGATAACTCTTTAAGTTTACAGCGGTTTCTTTACATCAGCTTCGTAATATTCGGTCCATAAATCAGACATTATTTGTTAAAGCTTATTTAATGGTCAGTAACGTTTACTTGGCATTGAACTGATTACAATGATTGCTACTTTGTACCGCTTAGATTAAACAGAACCGTACCTGGGCAACCTTTTAGCAGATTTTGAACCGATTTAGCAGATGCACCAGATCCCAGCACTTTTCAATGGTTACTGCAAACTGATTTGAACCGAGTCGGTTGTTGCACCTTTACCAAAGCCCTATTTTAATGTTTAAAAATAGATTCGAATTTAAGAAAATTGAATATCTAATATGATAAAATTTGGATTAAATGTCGATGAAGAAGCTTCTATTGTGTATAGGGCTTTGACATACAACCCGTACATAATCATTTTCCAAAATTTCAAATTGTCATGGAAAAGTGTATAAATTTTGGACTATTTATATAATTTTTTTTAATTGAACTTTTGTATCCATCCAACACAAGTAACCAGCTCAGGACAGCCTTTTGTATTGGATGTTTCTGACTATGTATTGTCCTTATATAGTTCATTCAACTCATCGTTTGTGCGAATATGGATGCCATTTTCCACTCTGACTCGACCAAAGATTCTAAGAAGAATCTCAAAAATTTTAAAAATTTACTTGAACCGCTTGATACGAACCGAACTATGGAGAAAAATCGGATTCTAAAATGAACTAGTCTTTAAAAGGCATCGCGAAGCACAGAATAGAACTGCTGCCAGTTCTTAAGTGGTTTACTGCCCTGGCATTTGAAAGAACACTAGTTCTTAATGGAAAATTATTCAATGCCTAAACTGATCACATCAGATATGAGCTTTATTGATTTACGGTAAAAGGCGGAGAAGGTTTCATAAATGTTAAAATTGACGGTCAATTGAATCGTCTATCCGTGGGAAAGGTTCCAACTTGAGTTGACGGTTAATTGAATCTTGTTTGCCTTGAAGCCATAAAATAATTGTAATAAAGTTACATAATATGTAAGGGTTTGAGTCTATATTAGGCTGGTTCAAAAAAGCATGAGAACATTTTTTTTTGGAAATTATGTAAAAAATACTTAATATTTAAAAATAAAATAATGAAGGATTGGGTGCTATTCTGTGACCATTTATGAAGTGAAACATTGCTATCCGGGGAAAAAATATCATTTTCCAGGTTTCTACATTAAATTTACGATAAAGTGTTATTTGTCCTTATTATAAAAGGGAAACTTCATGGGATTTGCGGCACCAATAAATATTATCCAATTAAAGAAAAAATACGAGTCTTCTTATTTTCGACAAAGGAACAATCCGGGGGGTACATTTTTTGGATTAGTCATAAGCAATATAAGTTAGCTTTTCTGGAAGTGGTAATCATCCTTCCAACAAGTTTTAAAACGTTTTCATATAATTCGTTCTAATTCACTGTTATACTACGCAGAATCAAACATACAATGCGATAAATTTTTTTTTACCATCGCTATGTCTGTTGTTTTTGTAATGAACTGAGCTTTGTGTGTAATTACAGTTTTATTACTCAAAATTTTTTTTTGTTTTGACACGCACCAGTCTGCGTTGAAGAGTATACAATTTTAGACAACACAGGAATAAATCTGACTCGATCTTATATTCTACTTATGGATAATTAACATATTCTATATCATTTCTATCTTTTTCTAACTAGAGCTTTACTTTGGCGCAATTCCACTCGGAGGCATTTCATTCTGCTTTGTGCTTTGTGCATTTGCAGCATGGCGCTTTCTTTGGCTCTGCTACGAATAATGCTGTCCACTGATGCATAAGTGCACGTTCATACTTTATAACTTAGAGCGCCCCCCAAAAAAGTTTTCTGCCCTCCAACCATACAGCTACATTACCGCTTGTATCCATACAAAAAAAAAAACAGTAAAAATGGTAGCAATCTTATCCAAAAAAAAGAAGGGCTGGCTGGCATTCGTTTGAAATCTACTGAACTTCGAGCTTGTACGTCTGTCCGTCCGTCTGTCTGTCTGTTCGTCTATCTTCTTAGTTTGCGTTGTCGTACGTTCTTATATATATGTTCCACAATAATATGCTCGCCCATATAATGTGCACAATAAATATACGTGATCAGCATATTGGTTGCTATACGACGACGACGACGACGAGCTAAAAGTGCTCTCTCTGCTGCTCGTATATCCTTGCGTATACTTCCTGCGATGGCACTTGCCATTGTTGCTGTTGCTGTCATCGTTTTTGTCGTGGCTTTTCATCGGGTTTTTTTTTCCATTGCGATTTGTGCTTGAGTAGGAAACACTTGACAAGAAATGTGCGCTCTCCACGTTTGTTTAGTTTTATAAGCGGCTTGGAATGATACAAGTGGTTGCTTTAATGTATTTATATGTATTTTTTTTTAAATATTTTGAAAATATTTTAAAAGTTTTTTTTTTAATGCAAACTACATTTGCGTATCATTCATTTTGTTTGAACAACCCCCAAAAATAGAACGCAACCCCTCCTATACAAATAAAAAAAAAGAAAAAAAAAGTTTCTTTCTTCATTCTTTTTCTTCTTCTTGTAACTTACTTTGTAGTTTTTCTTTTACTTATTTGCAACTTTGATTTTTGTTTATTTTAATGCGCACCTCCCCCAAAAAATATATAATACTTCCACCAAACACATTCATTCAAATTCAGTCAGAGGGTGGAATTTTTCTACCCTCAAAATGGCTCCACTTTCACATTCGCATACGTTTCACTCCGTCTGTCCACTCGTTCGTTCATTCGTTTGTATTCCCCAAACCCAAAATTGAACGTCATGACAGTCTGGCGCCAACTTTTCACAAAGCGAAATTTTCCTCTTGGCGTTTGCTAAAAATTCACAAGAATTTTTACTTCTTTTGTAAATTTTTATCCGATTTTCTACAGCTTGTAAAATGCGCCATTTTGTTTGCCAAACGAAATAAAAAAGAAGAAAAAAAAATATAAAATAAAAAAATTAAAGAAAAACTTGAAAGTACATCAAGTGGAAAGTTTTATGAATTTAACACAAAGCAAAAAAAGTTTACTTTCTTTCGAAGAATTTTCTTTTTTTTTTTTTTTTTTTTTTTTTTTTGCTTGTTCGTCGAGCGGATGTTGGCCCAAGTATCTTGGCTCAAAATCACTGCAGTGGAAAAATGAAAAAATGGGTGGAGCACCAGGAAATATGCATAATCATCTTTGTGCTGATTTTTTTTATTTCTTTTGGAAAAAAGATTTTCTTGAGTGTGCCAAGTTTAGTAAAAAAAAAAAAGAATATATAAATATATGTAAAAAAAGATAAAAAGAAAAAAATGTCTTCACAAAAAATATAAAAGTTGTTTAACAAAGATTTTTCTCGTATTCTCAAAATTAGTTTATGTTGTGCAACTTTATCAGCGTAAAAAAATTTGCTCTGATTAAATTAGCCAAAAAAAAAAAAAGTTACTTAAATTTTAACTTTAGTGAATTTAGGCTAAAAATTGTGGATGAAACTTAAAGAAATTTTAAGTTTTGAAATCAAATTAATTGAAAATGCAGAGCACTGCAGGATGAAAAAAGAAAACCTTGGGTGGGTCAGAATTTGTGGAATTGGAAAGAAATTTTTTAGAAATGGTACAGTCATGTCAAATGACTATGCTAAAAACCTTTGGATGTTGGTGTTGTGGATATATATGTATCTAAAGCAAATTATATCGATCAGAGAGTGATGTTCTTTAGCAAAGAAAACTCCAAGGAGAAGCTTATGTTTTTTTGTTATTCTGGCTTTAAGTCAGTGGTGGGCAAATATACACACTATAACATTCGGTATACTCGCTAGACGTGGTACAAAATTTGAGCAAGATCATTGAAGACTTGTATAATATCTGATTTTAATCCAATTTAATCTACAACTAATACATAAAAATGTTCCCAAAAATGTTGTGGATTGATTGATTAGCCCGAAGGCTAATTGAATCAACTCATTTAACAAGAGTATTCATGAATAATTTTCCCAAAAATGTTGTGGAATGATTTTTGGGCAATATAAATCAACTCATTTAACAAGAGTATGTATTAATCAACTCGTTTAACAAGAGTATTCATAAATAGCTTCGTTTAACAAGAGTATTCATGAATCAACTCATTTAACAAGAGTATTCATAAAACAGCTCGTTTAATAAGAATATTAAATGTGTCGTTGCATGTGGCTTATTTGTAAATCCAAACTAAACTGTGTCGGCGAAAGTTTTACAAAAATACGATTTCTAGTAGAAATTGAACTAAAATAGGCTTACCATCATCAATATTACTGTAAGATGTCATCTTTCAGACAGGGCGACTCGTTTGTAGGTATAAGCTGAATACCGTTTTTTTAAAATAAATTCTAAAAACTTAAATTATCTTACGATTGTTTTATCAATGCGTCTCAATCGATGAACAATTTAATTCTAGCAACACCAAAATAATACACTAAGACCCGCATCTGTCATTTTTATACGCATTCAATTGAATATTTAATGACAAAAAACAACATTTTTGAAATTATTTTCTCACTTTCAACCCTTTCGATTTTTTAAAATAATTCCGAATTAATATTGATACTTTGGGATATTCTAATTAAGTTATTAACAGCGGCACTGAACGTCAACAAATTGAAATTTAATGAAGTCAAGTGAAATGAGCGAAACGTTAAAAAATTAACAAATTTGAAAAAAGAAAATAAAATGAAGAAAGAAGTTAAGAGTTCATTTTAATTTGATGTTTTCAAAATATGCTCACACACTCACATAATTTCTAAACATTATAATTAAGGTCATGAAACCGTTTCGCCATATGAGTCGTTAATTATATTAAGAAATAAAGCGCAATGGATGTGTACAGTTTGAAATAAAAAAAAAAAAAAAATTAAAAAAAATTTTACTTATTTGGGCAATAGATGGTAAATGCTATAAGTTTGCCAATAGAAAAAGAAATATTGGAGAAGATAGAAGAAGTTAGTGAAAATTTACATCTCAAAGACCTCTAGACCGCATAAGGGGTTGCTATTAAAGACTCTTTACAAAACATTCTAAATACGATAACAAGTAGCTTTTTACCACGGAAAAAAATTATTTTTAATTACCTTCAGGACTTGTCAAATGATATTGCGATGCTCATTGAAGGAATACGAGACCATGTTAATGGTAAATTTCCAAAAAAAAAAAAAAATAGGTAAGTTCTTACAAAATGATACTAGTGTCCGGTCTCTGTCCCTCCGTGATAAGCAATATTATGGAGGGGCTCTAGGAAGACTAGGCAGATGGGGCACTAGCTGTGGCCTTGGAGTCAACCTGGAGAAATCAGAGCTGATGCTCTTTACTAATAGGTATAAAATTCCAAAATTTCAATTCGCTAAGCTAGGCGGTAAAGAATTATTCCTATCTGATGGAGCAAACAACTTGGGTCTTAATATTAGATCCCAAACTAAGCTGGAAGGATAACATCCAGAAGAGAGTGAAGATGGCAACGATTGCGTTCTACTCGTGTTCCAAACTATTCGTTCGTAGATGGGGTCTTTCACCTATGGTGGCCTGGTGGCCGGCTCTTAAAAATAATTACAACTTCCAAAAGTTATCTAGGATACAGAGATCTGCTGGTATTGGGGCCACTGGGTCAATTATAATCTGTCTTTCCGTGGTCCTAAGCTAAGCTTATTTGGCCTTCGATTGACCCCAAACGTAGCAGAACACTACTGTTAAACTCCCGCAAAGGCCTCTGCGAGACTGACAGCCGCCATCACTGGGTATTTGCCCATCAGGGAACACGCGGCTAGGTTAGGTATGCCGTATAACAGTACCTGCAGAAGTTGTAAGGAAGAGAACACCCCAGAAACATTAGAACACATTCTCTGTGTGTGTCCTGCATGGACATTGTCAAATCTAATAAAACAAAATTAATGCTCTTTTCAGAACTTAACCGCACAGATCAAGTTCCTACAGCTAAAATGACAACTACACAACATGGGCTAATATAAGCTTATACAGGGCTTTTTATATTTAAGATAGGCGCGGGACTGAATATTTGATCCCGATGCAGTTCATTCTGATGCTCATTTTTTTTGTCCCAATCGCATCTCGGTGTCCCATCTCCACTTTATATGCATGTGAAGAAAAGTAGTTTGGGGTTTTCCACACCACATTTTGTCTTTTTGTAAACTTGGAAAAAGTGCAGTTAACAAAATTCCTTTCGCATAACTTGAACCGTTATTATCCTTACTAAAATGCTGAAAATGAATTAACATAAATTATGCACGCCCACTTACGCAATGCAATTCGTGCGTTGCTGAAAATGTTTTACACGTGCATTTAGATACATTTTACTGTGTTGCATTTAGATACATTTCAATCTTTTAGTAGCAGCAGGTGCGTGTGTCGTCAAGCTACTTTAAATATAATGCAGCTACATACATATTTCATTTGTATGCATAAATTCTTTATAATTTCAATTTATAAATAAAAAAAAGTTAAATAAAATAAAATAAAATTCTTTACATAATTAAATTAGCATTGTAGCAAAATTTGGCATAAACAAGCAAATAAAGAGATATACGGAGACACATATTGCAAGGACACCCACTGGGTTTCTTCATTTTTGTTTTTTTTTTTTTTTACTCCAAACAAAAGTAGCATAATCGAATTTGTGCGAGATTCTTTTGAAACTTCAACTCAAATACAGAAAGAAACTGACTGACAAATGTGTAGCGTTGACTGTTCTACAAGTTGTTTCCATAAAACCACATTTGTACACGCTCGTCTACACATTCAAGTTAAGTCGAATTTAGCTTTGCTGAGTGTGCGCCTTTTTTTTTTTTTTTTTTGATGATGAAATTAGCAGCAGCCGCTTGGATTATCTTTTGCTTTATGCAAGATATAAACTACACATAACATTCATTCAAAGCATCTATTAAGGGTATGCGACCCTTTTTTTTTTTTTTTGGGCATGTTTTATTATTTTTTGCTACTCTTTTTGTTGTTGTCCAAACCCTATGATTATAGATTTCAAAGCACGTGCCACGATTAAGCGTACGCTTGCCTGTCGAAGCGTAAGCAAAGTAACACTTTTGTTGAATTGCTAATTTGTTTAAAGTCGTACGCCTATGCATACATTGAATCTATTTATTTTTTATTATTGAATAATTTTTTTTATGCTATTTAAAGCAGTTTTAACTTGTCTGAACTAGTAGCTACTGTATCTAGTTTGTTTGAAGCAGTTTAGTTTAGTTATAGCTGAGTTCAATGAGTTCGTTTAATAGTTGGGGTTGTTTTTTTCGAGATATTTTGCAAAAATTTATGGTTAATAACTTTCTTGAACCTGCCAAAATTAAAAAAATATCGATATTTTCCACGACACGCCTGTTTCAATACCCCAATACTATATCCTTTTCATCTCACTCTCTCTTTTTTTTTTTTTTTTTTTGTAAAGTTTCACGCATTCACTTTGACTTTTTGACATGTGCGTGTGGCCACAAGTCAATTTATCTTATATAAAGTGCCTACAGCCATTTACTATAGATACTGCTCTCTCCCTCTTCCTCTCTCACTCTTCCTTTCATTTTTATGTTCAGATACATCTTTGCAGCGGACGGTTTTCAGTGGTCTACACGGACAGACAAACAGACAGATAACCGCGAAAACCGCCAAAAACGGCGTAAAAGCAAACACAGAAATCGTGTGAGCAACTCGCGCTTCAACGTTTTGGTAAATTTTGATGAATGTGACTGTCTGTAAAGCAGCGTACTGCCTGTCGATATGTATCTGTATCTGTACAACATGAGATAGTTCAATAGCCAGTCAGATATACATATAAACGTATGTGTAGATACATGGATATAGATGGATGCTGCTGGTTTTTGGATTTTGAAATTTTTGCTTCTTGATCTTTTGCTTAGATGAATTTTTGTGTTACTTAGTTCGTTGAGTTGGTATTTCATTTAATTTTCATGTTTTTTTTTTCTTTTTTTTTTTGTCTCGTCAACCACTTAACATGATGATTGATATTTTGCAATATTTCTTATCAAAATTTGTTTTTGTTTTTATTTTGTTTTCTTATTGTTTTGTTTATTTTTGTGTTTTTTTTTTTTTGTTTAAGGGTTTGAGCAAAACAAAAGTAGGTAACCAATATTTGGAATGATATATGAAAAGTAGTTTATTTTATTTATTTGGTGTTTTAAATACACTGAGGAAATTTAGGTAAAGAGACTTTAAAACAATTTTACATAAAGAAAATTTTGTTGACCTCATATGGTAAATATCTTTCCAGAATAGTTATCTAAGAGGTACACAAACTAGACACCTTTATCTGGAGCCACTTTATCCGCGGAACCGTTGTCAAAAATGACAGAATCGGGAAAGAACTTTAAAGTTGGCGAGCGGAAAATATTGGTCTAGTCTCGACATACCCGTTAGCAACAACTATTATATAAAAACAGTTTAAAACTTGGAGTATAATAATTGTTCGATTTGAACCAGATTGGAATATTTTCTTTAGTTTATCCACACCGAAAAAAATGTTTTTATACAAAAACGCTAAATAATTTGGGTAGGCTTATAGGGCTGCTTAAATGGGAACGGAATATGGGTTGCATAATCTCTGAATAATTCGGTTTCATATGGTCGAAATTTATATTCTTTGAATGAACGGTATAAAAACCAAATGTTAAAAATGGTTGAAACGAGTCGGGACCCATAAGAGAATTTTGAAAAACCCTGGATGGGCGCCCATCTTCTAACAATAGTATTAGGCACATGGTGGGTGAAAAGTAACCTTCTTGACCGCCAGAATACGCTGTTACTGCAAAAACGGTAATTGTGCTTTGTTCGTTCTCTCATAAAACATTTTTTTGAGAGTCAAAACGGCGAAGGAAACAAAAGAAAAGTTGGATAAATAATATGGGTCTTTCTCCGTCAGATTACACCAGCAAATACTGGTCTCGAGAGTTTCGTGGTGGACGCAACTCCACTTCCGATGATGTCCGCAGGGGCAGGCCCTCCGATGCGGTTACAGAGGACAATGTAAAAAAAATACATGAAATGGTGTTGGCTGACCGCAAAGTGAAGGTGCGCGAGGTAGCAGATGCCACAAAGATTAGTACTGATTGCACACGCCATAATTTGGGTGATATTCAGTATAAGAAAAAGTTATCCTGCCACTGGGTGCCGCGCTTGATCACCCGGACTAAAAACATGAACGCGGACTTGCTGATACGTTGCAACACCAGCCCGATTTGGTCTTCCTCGGACTATTATCCCTCTTCCCAAACTTCAAAAGATGGCTCATCAATAAAAAATACAGCTCACGCGCTGAAATTAACGGCGCCGCGGAGGGCATAATTTGGCATACCTTCCGGAACATAACATTTCAGACGGAATCAAGAAGTTGAGAAAATAGCTGGAAATAGGTGTATCAAGCAAAATAAGGGAAAGCATTCAATAAAATAAAAAAATAAACATTTAAAAACTTTTTTTTTATTTCCAAGGAGGTTACTTTTATCTCTTTCACCTAGTACATTCGGGGACTAGTATATAATGCTGGGTTTGTCGAACTCATTCGTAGCAGTAGTTCCATAAAGAAAAAAATTGGTTTGTCGAACTCATTCGCAGCCGTAGTTCCATCTATAAAAAATTAGGTTCAAAGTTAAGTAGAACATTAAATTCATAAAAAGCAGAAAATAATTAAATAGTTTTTCAGTGTATTTTTATAAAAAAAAAAAAAAATAATAATAATATTGGGGCGTCTGCTCTAACAACGCAAAACACCACCGAAAAAAATGAAGATAGATATTTCGTTTGTGGTTTTGTGGCTACAAATATAAAAATTTACTCTTCAAATAAGCAAGTCTTAAGATTTATCCAACTCGTCGGTCAGATATTTTATTTATATAAGATTTCAAAAGTGTTTAAGCTTACACATACACGACACCTGAAGCGATTCAGTTTGCTCTTGATCGTCAAATCGACTTGAGGCCTTTTTTTTTGGGTTTGATAAAGTTGTTAACCGGCAGCGCTGCGTGTTTCAGACTAATTCAAATCCCAGCCGTTTCACATTGCTTGTTGGGTTTGTACGTATACATCGTATCGCGTGTAATTCTCACTTTGTAAACATTATTAAGAAATATTAATTTTCATTTATCATTTTGATTGAGCGATCAAATCAAATGAATAAACAGCCAAGCGCTGTGAAATAGAATGAATATTTATGTTGCTGGATTTGTTTTGCTTTTTTGATTTCTTTATTATGATTTTTTTTGGAGGTTTTTAATGTTTATATTTCCTTCTTGATTTATGATGTTAGGCAATGGTGGCACTGTTGGCTCTCAGGTGTTGTTAAAGTTCAATGTGAAGAGCATGGGAAAATATTATAAAGATTTTTTTCTTCGATTTTTTTTATTTATTCTAAATACCCATTGACTTGTGCCACTTGTGCGCCCTCCTAATGCCACTTCGAAAAATAAAAAGTGAAATAATTTAATTATGCCATAAAATAAGCGTTAAAAGTTACGCTGTAACTTTTTGCACTTTTTTTCGTTGTTCGACACGACACACCCACTCGCCCTTTTCTGTGCTGCATATCCTGCTTTTTGTGTGCTTTGAGTATGCGCATCTCTTTTGTGCAACAATTTATAATCAGCTTAGAAAATACTTACACGCGTCAAAAGCAATTGAACTCGCTTCTTTCGCTCTTTGAAATATGTTGCAATTCCTCTCAGGGGGAAAAAGGTCGTTTCAAAGGGGGTGTGTATGTGTGTGGATTTGGCTTCAAACGCTTTTCCTTGCTATAGTTTTATTGAATTGTTATATATGCGGCAACTTTTGACAGCTCAATGCCAAACCAGTTCAAACTAACAAATGCTGCAAGCGTACAAATTAAAATTTGGTTTTTGCGGTTGCAGTGCACTGTACAAACTCAAAACACAAATGACAAACATTCAATCGCTTAAAGAATGTGCCAGAACTAATGTGAAATTAGAATTTTGAGAATTGGTATTTTCATAGTGATTTTGCTTGCAATGAAATTTAATAAGAAACAAGGAAATATATTAAATACCTGTCACACGAATCTTTCAAAAGTTTCTGTATGATCATCTGTGGCTCAGATAGAACTTCGAGATGGAATGGGTGGAGACCAATTGTCTGATACAACTTAATTTTATACACAATATTAATATCAATTTTAAAGCTCAAAGTACAGAAATAACAATAATTTACTTGAAAATATCAGACAATAAGAGGCATTTTAGTATAGGGTTATACATTTTAGTAGCCCGAGCCCCTATCATATCGGTGGTGTGTACTTAGGATGTTATTGGATCTATGTTTATGCAATTGAAAGTGAACACATTCATAAAAAATATCTAGTTTCATACAAAAATTCGAAAGTAGTCGGTAAGTTTGTATTTAGGCTTTTCCTAAAAAAGGACGTGGCATTCTAATTTTAACATACCTAAGACCGAGAATAACTTAAATTTCGAGTTTTTCTTTAAAGCTGAGTGAATAGACGGACAGATCGAGTCGTCTCAACGAGCTGATCAAGAATAAATATACTTTATGTGGACTACGACGTCTCCTTTAGTGCGTTACAAACTTTCCGGCAACTGAATATACCCCTTTACACTATGTGTAACGGGTATAAAAAATTTTTAATACTTAAAAAGTTTTTTGGGTGTTACCTCCTTTAAATGGATTTAAAAAAAAAGTTTTTGATATATGTCATCTCACGAGTGCTCTGAAGAATCTAAGTTTAAATTTGTATGGTTCTTTCTCTGAGATCGTTTGTCTTGTACGACGGACTGCACGATAGACAGACGAACAGATAGCCAGTCGAAAATGGCTATATCGACTCAGCTGATTATACTACTGTTATAAAAAATATAGTAAAATTGTTTATAAAATTGATATACTTATACAAGTGTTTTTATTTTATTTTTCAAAACACCCAGAATAGTTATTTTTTTTGGGAAGGCCCCTAATACATTTTTCGATTAAATTTTTTTATTTTTATACCCGCCACAGAGAAATTAAAAGTAAGTAACGGATTAAAGGAGACGTCGTAGACCCTATAAAGAATATATATTCTTGATCAGCACGACGAGACTATCTGGCCATGTCCGTCGGTCCGTCCGTCAGCCTGTCTGTCTGTATTTATGCGATTCATTCGCTTAGGTTTAAAAGATATTGACCTGAAACTCGGAACTTAAGCTTTTCTCAGTCCTAAGCAGTTCAAGTGTTAAAATCAAAGTGCCACGCCCATTTTAAGTGGTAGCCCCCATACAAACTTAACGTTTTTTATGATTTTTTGTATGAAAATAGCTATTATTTATGAATGTAGTCACTCCAAGTTGGGTAAAAATACTTCTAATGTCATCCAATGTCAAATGCAAGCTGCCACGTTTTCGAATTTTTGTATAAAAATAGGTATTATTTATGAAACTATTCACTCTAATTTGGGTAAGAACACTTCTAATGACTTTCAACATCAAAACCAAGGTGCCACGCCCATTTTTAGCTATAGCCCCCATAGAAACTTATCGATTATTTTCGAAAATTTTTATGAAAAAGTAATTATTTTCAAATATAAATGTATATAAGCCAATGATGATCACACATAAACTATTCAAAGATTCGTGTGACGGGTATTTAAGCTTCGGTTCCACCGAAGTTAACGTTTTCCCTTGTTTGATATGGTTTTAGTTGATAAAAATGAAATTTCCACAGCATCAATCGTTTTCGTCACTGTTTGTCTTCCACGATTAAACATACGTCTCATTTGTTATCCAGTTTCTTCGTAGGTTCGTCCGCCATACGAAGTGGATGATAAGCCAAGCGTAGTCTTTTGAATCAACCAATTATGTAAGTCAATCGTTTAACTCGTGGTTCATGTAAATACGAATATCGTTGCCAACGCTAATAGGTCCAAACCTTTTTCCAAGAATATTTCTCTCAAATGTTTTAATGGTACATGATTCTGCGCTATATGTACATATATAAGGACCGGGATTGACAAAATTTGAAGATGCGTAAGTTTTTCATTTTTTTTTTCTGGCAAGAAAATACTTTACTTCTACTACTATGTTTACTGGACCCGAAAACAACCATAGTGATGCATATTTCAATGTTTGAACTTTGACATAGTAAAAAATTGTAATTCGTCTTAGGCAATAAAAATCTCGGAGTCGATTTACTCTGCTATTATAAGGATTTTCTAGAAATTAAGATACAATTCGATAATAACTTTTTCGATCATTGCTTTTTCTGGTACAGCCCTTAACATTTTTTATACAACTACATTAAAAACATGTAACACACATGGTGTATAATTTATTTTTGTGACATGTTTGTCAACATTTCAATTGATTTTATTGTTACTACAATAAAATACTCATGTAATAAAATATTATAAATAAAAATTACATATTTTATTGTTGTCTCATATATCGCGTTTATAAATAGAGCCCACATATTAAATATTTCTATATTTTTTTTTTTTTGCAGGCGGTTTGTTGTTGATATTTTTAAATGAAATTTGAACCAAAAAAAAAAAAAAAAAAAATTCTAATAATGACAACTTATAATCAGGCAGTTGCACTCTTTGATAGTTGCTATGGACATCAAATATGATGCAACCCACACCACACCACAACATTTCTATTTTGATTCCCCCTGCCATATATATTCCGTTGCGTTGCATTGGAAGGCGCGTCATAGTTAAATAGTTTTGCGGATTTGTAAATTAACAAATTGAATTTAATGCTCGACTGCTTGCGGTAGGCAGTGCGGTAAGGTATGGTAAGGGGTGGAGGCGTCAAATGTTAGCAAATGCAAAGGTATGAACTGCAAGGATAAAGAATGGTGGTGAGCTACAAACTTTATATTGTTTAGTTTTGGCTTTGATAGAATCGTTGTTGTTGTTTTTGTTGTTGTTGGTTTTGGTGGTTGTTTTTAAAGTTTATGCATATTTACACATTTTGAATGCAAGTTTTATAGTTTAAATTTTAGAACTAATTTTTTTCTTTCTATTTTTAACCCAGCGCATAAATCTCCATAATTTTGATAATTTTTGATAATATTCATAATAATAAAATATTGTATTGCATGTTTACAAATTGCCACAATTGTTTGTTAATGATTAGCGTTTGTGAAATTGTTTGCTTTTGTTTGGTGGTTTTGATTTTTTGTTGTTGTGATTTTTAGATATGATTCAAAATGTTTTAATTTTTTAAGTAGTCAAGTGCTTGCAGGTGCATAATTATATACATTTTTGAAATGATATACTTAAAGATATTTATCGCGACCAATTAGGTTGTCAAGTGTACAAAATATAGAGTAAAAATAATAATAATAAAGGATGAGTTATTGCGAGTGGAATATGTATACTGTATGGCAAAAGCTTAGTTAACTGTGATCCAACGAGACCAGCGATTTCAGTTTGTTTGAAGACGCTGAGTTAGAGTGGTTTTTGGATAAAAATTCACGCCACATAAGAGAAGCTTACTTAAACCTTAGTAGTGACTCAACAAGTAATTTTAAATCGTCTCAAGACAGGGATTTTCAAGCCAAGAGACATCGAGCGCCGTTTTTCTTGGATTATTATACAGTATGTGGTTCCAATTAGTTAGAACAAAACTTTAAAGAATCCCTGAAAAATATTTCTACAGCCAATACAAACTACTGGGAACTGTTATCCATCGGTAGTATAACCGCATATTTAATCAAAATATCTTTATTTGATACCCAATAAAAGGTTTTTATTTTCGAAAATCAAAAGTAAATTAATTAATTAATTATTTATGCTTCGCTTCCACCGAAATCGTCTCGCTGGTTTATATGTGATAATCGGTGGCTTAAGTAGAACTTCGAGATGGGATGGGTGGGGATCAATGGTCGGATCTCAAGTTTATGCGCAATATACAACAATAATTTTCTTGAAAATATCAGAGAGTGAGATGTAAGTTTATATAGGGATATACTTTATAGTGATCTGATCCGTATCCGGTGGTGTGATATTAGATTTTGTGTTTTTTTTTCTCAAACGAAAATGAAAAATAGTGTATGGGGGCAACACCAAACCAAAAGAAAGAACGCTGAAGTCGAGTATGCTCGACTGCAAGATACCCTATACCCAAGCTTTATGTACCTTAAGTTAAGTCCTATCTCATTACCATTCTTCATTGTATTGAATTTTCATATAAAAACTTATAAAATTGGGTATATTTGTATGGGGGGCTATATCTAAAATTTTGTTGGTCCTACTCATATTGGGATATTTTATTGGGACTAACATATACATAATTTATACTAAATTTAGACTTTCTAGAATAAGAAACAATGTCGTTTTTATGCAAAAACCTAAAATTTTGAGGTAGATTTGTATGGGGGTACCCCTAAAATTGATCTAGAAGTGTGCAAGTGCACGGCTCAGGAGAGTCTAAGTTTCAAATATGGTGGCCCTATGTCTTATAGTCTCCGAAATAATCTCTCTTATACGGCAGACATCAGGACAGACGGACGGACTGACAGACAGACATAGCTAGTTTAAGAATATATATACTTTATAGGGTCTATCTTGCCTCCTTCTGTCGCACGTACATTCGCACAAACTTAATATACCCTTTTACTCTTTGGGTACAGGGTATAAAAATATAAGATGTGTTTTTACCCAATCATCGAGCTGTTCAAGAATAAACGTCTCCTTCAGTGCATTACAATCTTTCCGTCGAACCGAAACACTATGTGTAACCGACATAAAAACTATTCTTTCAGTATGATTCTCAAAAATAACTACAATAATTAGCATCCCTTATAAAATAAAAAAAAAATTTTCTCAAAGGGAAAATTTCGATAAACTCTCTTGCCAAAAAGCAACTTTAAAAATCGTAAATTCTTCTACGTAATTTGAATCCAATATGTAGATTAATTTTTTTAATATTTGTTATAAAAATCGACATAAAGTTAAGTTAGTATCATAAAATTTACCACATTACATTTCCTGGAATTATGAGTTCAAAGTAAAAAACAATTTATCCTATCCTTCCCATACTTAAATAAATTTTTTTTACATTTTTTTCTCACAAAGTTTTCTCATAATGAGCCATATAAACCTAAAGCTTCATTAGTTGCCAACACAACCGAAAGGTTCAAAGGTGAGAATAGCAAAGTAAACAACAGCAACAAAAACAGCAACACTAAAACGATTGTAGTTGCTTTCAAAGCATCTAATACAACACAAAACGTGCCAACAATGCTGCCAATGGCCAAGTGGCGTCAAAAGGCGTTAATTGTAAGGTGCGAAAGCGTACAGGTACCGTGAAGAACAAAAAAAAAAATGCAGCTAAATATACACAGAACCGAATACAAAAACAAATAAATAGCAATAAAATAAAGAAAATAGAATAATAAAAAAAAAAAAATTGTTACGCTTTGATCTATAAGCACAACGCCGCGAAATATAAAATAATTAAAGCATTTAATGCCGAATGAAATTTGAGGAATTGGACTCGGGGGAGCATGCATTAAAGGCAGCAATAAAAAAAAAAAAACAGCAACAAAATGGCTGACTGTATAAAATTTCTTTTACTCGTATATCCTTTTTACGATTAAAAAAACAAAGCAAAGGAAAAACGTTAACTTTGGTAGAAACGAAGCTCAAATACCCGTCAAAAGAAACTTTGAAGAGTTTATGTTTGCTACTATGATATGAACACTATGGAACCCGGACTTACCCATTAATTGTTCGCCGAAAAGTAACCTTTTTTTTATTGTCTGTACAGATTTGAGTTCCTTTATACATCAAAGTTTACTATATACAAAATGGTATCTATCCTTAACTTTGAGCTTTTGCACATAAAAATAAAAACGTATCCAATATTTTTCCGTCAATAGCGTTGAAGTTTGATCACGACTGCAGGATAAATAAATATATTTATTGACGAATAGATGGATACAATTTTTATCGAATCCACTTACCTATTTCTTCCTATAGAATATTGCATTATCAAAACATTTATTATACCCCATCTTCCTCCAGATACAGTGTACAAAAACTTCATTTCAATAAACAAAAGCAAGAATGAGCAAAAAATTTTTAATAAATGTTAAAGTGTAAAATGCATGCCACATCATTCCATACAGGATATAACTGTGGGTGAAGTACCAATAATCCTTTTAATAAATATGATACCGCAAAGGACCAAAAAAAAAAAAAAAAAAGTAGAGTAGAGTGTGAAAAGTGTACAGATCCATTTGCATTTTATGCAAATTTCATTTTCACGCGCATGCAACGCTGCTGTTGAACAATTGGCGTAAGGACGACGACGACAGTTGAGGAGCATTAAAGAGACAAAGCAAAAATGTAAATGTTGAAAAAAAGAAAATTTAAACAAGAAAAAAAAAAAATGAAGCAAAGCTTTACGCAAATAAAACCGAAAAATATTCAAAAATTCATATTCCTTTTGACTTTGTTGTTGTTGTTCTTGTACATCCTTGTTGCTTTTGTATTATTTAACTTTTGAGTTCTTGTTGTTCTTTTTCGCAAGCGTTTGTCAGTTTTTGTAACATTTTTATACCCTGTAACTGAAGCGAAAAGGGTATATTAAGTTTGTGAAATGTTTGTAACAGGCAGACAGGGACATCATAGAATCAAAGTCGATAAAGTGATTTCTGTTTGTCCGTCCGTCCGTCTTGTTGTCTGGCATATAAAAACTATTATCTCGGAGACTATAAGTGTAAGATAATAGGGCCACCATCTTCGAAATTTAGGCTCTCCTAAGCCGTTAAGTGATCACTTTTGCTAGCCCCATTTTAAGGAGTACACCCCATACAAAACTACCCCGAAAATTTCAGTAGATTACTTCTTTGAACTCAAAATTTAGTATGCACTATGCCTATGAATGAGTCCAAATGAAATATAGCAACTTGGGTATAGCCTAGGGTGGTCCAAAAATGTAAAGGAAAATTTTGTTTAGCAAAATGTTTATGCTCCCACCACCTACGATTGTTCTATATCGAAAATAAGAATTGAATTATTATACAAAAATTGAAAAAATTGTTGTAAACTTATATTCGGGCTATTCTAGGTAGTTCCAACCCCTAGGATTGTTCTATATCTAATATAAGAAGACCCGTCTTTTTTTTTTTTTGCATCAGATAAAATTTAATGGTGCTGCTAAGTCCCTAAAGCTTCCCATGTATTATACATGGGGAAAATAATAATTTTTCTTAAATTTAGTGTAGATACCTGGTAAATGAAATTTTTTTTTAACTGGATAATGATGTTTCTCTTCATAAACGGTCATAAAATAACATCCAGTATATTTATTATTTTAAAATTATTTTTCTTTCGCATAAAATTAAGAAATTGTTTTTCGTTTCTTCTTATTTTTACGTTTTTGGTTCTTTTGAAATTTTGTTAAAAATAGTTAATATTTAAAAATGAAATAATAAATTATTAGATGTTCTTCATGTCCATTTTTGAAGAGAAACTGTTTTGGTTAAAAATTATTAATTTTCCAGGTTTAAACATTAAATTAAATATACGAAAAAGTGATTTTTTCCCATCGAAAATACATGGGTAACTTCAGGGGACTTGATGGCACCATTAAATATTATCTGATAAAAACATTACGGGTCTTCTAATTTTCGACGTAGAATAATCCTAAGGGGGTGTACCCTAGCCCCAATATAAATTTACAACAAACTTTGGACTTTTTGTATAAAAATCAAATAAAATCAAGTAAGGAATATAAAATTTGGGTACAGGGTTTCATGGAGATGTGCATACTCGACTTCAGTTTGCTTTCTTGTTACATATTGTAAAACTCTACTTCGTTCGATTTCGACTCAACTCGACTTGGTTGTGACTGGCTATATTCCCCCCAGACTATGTTTTTTTTTTCTCTCTTTTTACAAGCACTTTACATATGGTTATTTATTTTATAGACACATACATACAATACATATACATTTATAAACTTTATAAATACATATAGCTACATTTATGTATATTTACATTAAAATTGTTTGCTTAAAATATGCATACACCAACATAGAAAGGAGAAAAAAAGCACAAACATGAAAAAAAAAACCCTCTTCAACAAATATACGCGCCAAAAGTACCTATGAAAAAATTTCGAATTCAAAACTCACAAAACTCACAACTCACAATGCGAGAAAAAGTTTTATGCTTGAAATATTTTTGCATAAATCCAAATGAGATTTGTGTGATTTTTATTTTTATTATTTTGGTTTTTTGGATTTGTTGCTGTTTGTTTGAAAGTTTTATGCAAAAAAAAAAAAATGTATATATTTTGGATAGCTGTAGCTGTTTTTATTATACGAGAGTATGTCTATAAAATTCTAAGCACATTTTGCATATTAGATATTTATATGTTTTATTTGACTGATATGCGTATATGCGATATACATATGTACGTTTATTTATTTATGTATTTAACAAACAAATTCATAACGAATAATCAAAATATATCCCTTGTTTATGAAATATTTTTTTTTATTATCTAAAAAGATTAAAAATCTTGAACTGATCTTCTTAGTTTTCTATAGTTTATTTTTGATGATCCGCAAAATTTTTACCATTACGTGCGATAAAGCTTAAAGCATTTTTTTGAGCTCAAGCGAAGTAGTTAGCACGGTTTCGAGCGATGTCTGACCAGACACAGAGTCTGTTTCCAAAGGTAGCCAGAAGAACCGGGGTCGATGGGAACGACACTTTTGGGAATATTGTGGTGGCTGTGGTTTTTATCAAAACTCTGCGTTTTAGCTCGTACGTGCGTTTCTTAAACAACCAGTCCCAGCTTATCGTAGGTATCAGTCAGGTAACAAGGTTTAGAAGTTTACAGTTCACCAAGGTGGGTATCACGTTTCAATATTAACATAGCTTCGAAATTGGTACCAGATGATACGCTCCCTGGGGCGCAGTTTGGCGATAACCAAGCTCTTATGGTCTCAGCTGTTTTTCCGATCAATTTTTGGCGGTAAACATTTTAGATCCTCATAATTCGTGTAAAATTACAAAATGAGGTTATGAAATTAAGGGATTCACAACTGACTATATCTTTAAAAAAAACTACGAGTTTTGAAACTTATCGCTTTCACCCAAAACGTGCCAATCGGGTAGTTTTAAGATCGATGATTACGTAAATAAAGTCACATCGAAATTAAAAAATACCGTATTCCGACATTATAAATTTCTCTAATCTGACTTGAAGTAAGTTTTTTATACTTGCCACATATAGTGTGGAGGGTATTATCATTTTGTAAATTCTTAATCAGCGCGACGAAAAAGCCATGTCCGTCTGTCTGTTGGTCCGTCTTTATGCGTTTTATTCGCTTAGTTTTAAAGATATTAACCTGAAATTCGACAGCTAAGCCCCAACCAATTCTAATGTTAAAAACAAAGTGCCACGCACATTTTTAGACATAGCTCCCAAACAAATTATCCAACCATTTTCAAGTTTTTTTTAATGAAACTAGATATTATTTCTACCTTGTTGGTCCTAATTGTTTCAAAAAAATTATTCTTAAACATAGCTGTATTTTTAGGCTAAAATTTGACACATTTGGTTCTTATATAAACCATAGCATGATGTCAAAAATTGGGTTGTATTGTATCTTTGAGCCCTATCTATTCCAGTCCCGATTTTTTTAAACTTATTATGAATATATTACATATAATTTTTTTAAAACACTACGCTCGAATGGTAAACGGGTACATTAAGTTTAAATTTATAAACAGACGAAAGGATACAGGACAGACTTTATAAAGTTTACATATTTGATCAGCATCCAAAACTGAGCCCAAATAGGATAACAAAATTTCTAAATGTTCTATTCTTAAATATTAAAGTTCAAACAAAATATTAAAGCAGTAATTTACTGTGTCAAAATGGCTTTTAGATGAAAATAAACACACGTACACACTAGATACTCGTACTCATTCAAAAGTACTCGCAGTAAAGCAAAGTTATACAATGCACATATTCACACATAAAGTCATGAAAGCAAACGAGTACATATATGTGTGTATATCACACATTTGTGGCCCAGCGAGAGTATGTGAGTTAAGTATATATGTATGTATCTATGAATGTATGTACTATATGTATGTATCTATGTATGAATACATCAAAAGCAACATTTGCCGCTAGACCGCATCACAACTCAACTTCAGGCGGCAAGGATTCACCGCATTTGAACAACACCCACATGCACTAACACCGCCAATTTCGACATTCATCTCGAAACCAAATGTATCTCAACATCATCATTCGCTTTCACTTACTCACTTTTTTGAATCTAAATGGAAGTAAAGAAGCCATTGCTACAACAACTCAATGACACAACAACAACAACAACACTTTAGTCATTTTGTGCAAAATGTTAAAGTATCAAAATCATTGAAATTGTGCGCTGAGAATGTTTGACAGTTCATAAATGTTCACCACTTCTTCTTGACTTGCATAAATATTTTTGTAGGAGGCAATGGCTTAGTGAAATGTTGGCAGCAGATACTTTTGCACGCACAAGAAACGATGCAAAAGTTTTGAGGAATTACTTTACAGTGTTTCCAGTTTTCCTTTGTATATTTTCAAGTCCTGAAAGAAAAAAAATTACTCTCAAAAACTTTAGCTCAGTGTAGAGTAGTGTTAATAGCGAAACTCTTCAATAGAACCTTGTAAATTCTCATTCACATTGCAATCCGTTGCTATTGCTGTTATCCTTTCTGTTTTTTTTTTTTTTTTCAAAATAAAAATATAAAAAGTCAAATAAAGTTAAAGCATGCATCGCAAGCAAATCGTAGAACGCTGTAATCGAGTATTTTGAGTGGAGTACTTTGACGCTTTTCGCATAGTTTTCTTTATGCTTCGGTTGCCATTACCATTTTAAGCTTGACTGTTAATATATTTTATTTATATTTTTTTTAAAATATTTTTTTTTTTTTTTTTAAATTCATTTTTGTGCACAACTTTCAGTTTTGATGAGTTTCACTCAATTTAAACAACCATTGCTCAGTTTGTTTCTATCTCTTTCACGAAAAACACTCAAAAATTGTGGGCAGTGCCAAACTTGTTTTTGTTTTTTGTTTTGGTAACTTCATGGCTTACAGGGTGCTCTCACTTTTGAGAGATTTATGTCTTTTAATTTTCAGCTGCTTATGAAGTATTTTACTTGTGCATTTGCTGTTTTTTTTTTTGTGCCTTCCTTTCTCTCAATCACTCTTCACAACACACAGTGGGAGTGCTCTGCTCACTTCGAACAGCTGTTTTCTCATCAAAAGATACTTTTTTTTTTTGCCGTTTTGACAATATTTCATTTTTGTGTTTTTGGCTAAAAGTTGCCTAGTTTGCTTTCGTGGAATTTTTGTCTCGTGCCTAAGGTACACTTAACAACTAACGATGTGTGACGATGAGAGTTCCGTTGCTCTACTTAATGCTGATTTTTTAAAGAGTTATGGCAACTTTGTGAACGTCTTTATTTTTGCCGCCGTTAAATTTGAGCTGTTACGCGGTAACTTTGCGTCGGCAAAGTATCTTTAAAGGAAAAAGATTTTTTTTTTTCAAATAATAGGCAACCTAAATAACAACTGAAATTGTGTGATGTTATTAATTTGTTAAAAAAAATATTTCGATCTAAATATTTACCAAAGTATGCATTTCCTATAATCGATGCCTGGTTAAGGATATTATGTAGAGGACTATCAATTTTGATGTTCCCATTTAGAGTTTAAAAGAAGACTTTGAGTTAAGTTGCTAACTATTTTAAAAAAAAAAAACTGTAAACAGATCATTAGAAAACATTTTATACCACAAAAAAGTCCACCACTCCATCTTCTGTGTTCCTGGAATTGACGAACTAGCATGGCATCGTAATATTTTTTAGCACAAAAATACGCGAATGCTTATTTTTTTATAATGGCACGTTAAATTAAAATATTTATCGGTTAAAAAAATTTTATTAATTTGTAAGTATTTTGTGTGATTATTTTTTTTTAATTATCGACTTTATTTACCTTAACTAGAATGCATCGATGATCTTAAATTGACTTTAAGCAATGTTTGTTCTTTAATGGAACGGGTTCTGCATTCGCTAAAAGGTGAATTTAGAGTAGTCAGAGCCAGTTTCTGATTGAACCCATAAAGTAGAATCCAAACATGGTTCCTTAAACATTTTTCTTAAAAACCGTTTTCGCGATATTTTTATATTTATTTTTTAATTTTTTAAGTTATTATTAGAAATCTTTCGAATGTTTTGTTTTATACTATTAATCTGTAATCAATTGAAAGGAATATTCTTCCTCTACACGAAGATATCATTACGAAAACATAAAGTCCCTGAGTTATGTTCAAATCGATCCAATTTTTAGACATTGAAGCATATTAAGTGAAGATTTCGACATTAAGTCAATTTTAAGGAAATCTTTAGCCTTCTTCATCGCTCTCAACTTCGAATTTTGGGGATCCAATAGGGCCATTATGTCTTATTCTAAGATTGAGGTATCTTGAGGCGTTTATGGGGTTCAGTCACATATTTTGTTTAGAATTAAATACATCGTTTTTGTCGATTTTTATCCCCTTTGGGAACAGTTTCTGAAAGTTTTTGAAATGTATTTAACAGGCAGAAAGAGGCTGTGATAGACCCTTTAAAGTACATTTAATGTTGGTTAGCATTGAAAGGCAAGTTGATATAGCTATGTCTGCCTGTCTGTCCGTCTTGATGTCTGCCCTATGATAACGATTATCTCGGTAACTATAAGAGAGAGGGCCACCATATTCAAAACTTAGACTCTCCTAAGAGGGGTACACCCAATTTTTTTTGGGTTTTTTTCATGAATACTTCGGTGCTATGTAATCTTTGAACTCTAAATTTAATAAGGATTATGATTATGTTTCTTTTGGCAAATGAACATATCAAAGCAGCATGGGCTATGGTCCCTATTCAAATTTACCCAATTTATTTAGATAGGTTAAAATTCAGTTTGAAAGCAATAAAGTAAGAGTAAGCATTGGGAGACAGAGTATCTTCATGTTTTTCTTTTTTTTAATTATGAATAAAAAATGAAATCACGGTGTACAAATTACTTTTACTTTATGAAGAACAATTTATAATCTGCAATTCATTTGTAGAGTTTTTAAGATGTTTCTGGACTGAAATCTTTAAACCATTTAAGACTTTTATGTGCCTTTTGAAGATTAGTTCATAAGTTCGATTATGAGCTTTAAGGGCCATTATTTCTGATACCAAATATTAACTGAAGGTTATCGTGTTTTCTTATCTGAAAGCCATTTTTTATTTAAAAAAATACCATAATTTGTGCAATGAGTTTGAATCTCCCAATTTTAATCATACTATAGAACTAGAGCTTGATCAATATAATGTTATCAAGAGTAAAAAGTTAAAAAGTGCAGATGACAATTATGCATTTCACAAGATCATTAATATACTTGCATTTACATATGCCCTTTTGAACTAGATCAAATGAAATAGTTTAATTGACACTTTTTACGAAAGGATAAATTTAATTTATAGTTAGCTAACTTTTTCTTTAACTGGACATTAAAATAATAGTAAATATTATATAAATTCATAAATATTTTATAAATCAGATTCCGTACAATTCATTAAATTTCACTATTTTTATTTGTTTCAATATTAAAGTATCTAGAGCAACTACCTCAAGTTTAAAGTACAAATTTAAGCACAATGTATCTATAAGATACATACTTGTATTGAATACCCAAAAATGCTTCCGTGTTTAACTGTTTTCGTATGCAAGAAATGAAACAGTTTCCGGTACATTTTTTTTTGTCTTCACAAAAGAGCAAACGAAAGAAACAAATAACAAAAAAAAAAAAATTAAATGAAAGCTAACACAAACGAAATAAACTTTTACGCAAACTGTGAAGTTTAAGAAAACGGAAAACGGACTCAAAGAAACAAAAATAAACGGATGAACAAACACAAAATAAATAATAATAAGATACATAAATACGTAGCAACAAAAGCAATAAGAGTAACTAAAGGAGAAGAAGCAGATGAAAACACGCAAACAAAAAGAAATGTTAAAAATATGATGAAAGATACTTTTTCTTACTGAGTAGGAGTAAGGCGGCATGAAGTACGACAACGACGACGTCAAGTCAAGTTAAATAGAAATGCAAAATGTTACCAATATTGATGGTCAACATGCACGAAAAGCGCAACACACTAAATTAAATACAAAAAAAAAAATACAAAAAAAAAACTGAAATGTCGACGCTGTGAAGTAAATAAAATATTACATGATTAGAATCTGTAATTAGTTTTCATGTAGCAAACACAATCGAGCAAGTGCGAATTGCACTTGCTCGGCGGCAAAAGTAAAAAAGACTGAGTTACGTTCAAATAAATATATACAGATGAGTTTTGAATTTGCCAAGTACGTACTCGTATAAAGCCAAGTTAGTACACGCAAATAGGTGGTAGCATCCGAAGCAAAAGAAGAAGGAGTCATGTTGGAGCAACGACAGCGCCACTTGCACATGATAAATGTTGCCGACAATTATGAACGAAACGTAATATAGATATGTGTACTCAGATACGCATCAGATACATACGAGTACATCTGTGTATGTGAAATTTTTTCGCACATAAAACAATTTTATTTGCACGGAAGTTTAAACTCGCATATAAAAGTAGCTAACAGCAGCAACAGCAGCAACAGTAATAGTCGGTAGTAAATTTTTTTATACACAGTTACAAACACAGATACATACTTGTAGGTACCTGTAAAGCGTGTCAAACTTTATTTCTTATTACACCAAACAGGCTAAAAGTCAAAAAAAAAAAAAAAAACAAGGAAAAACGTTAACTGGGTCACACGAATCTTTGAATAATTTATGTGTGATCATCAGTAGTTATATACATTTATAAATATATATTTGAAAATAATTACTTTTTCATACAATGTTCGAAATAATCAATAAGTTTGTTGGGTGCCTTAGCTAAAAATGGGCGTGGCCTTGGTTTGATATTGAATGTCATTACAAGTGTTTTTACCCAAATTTGAGTGAACAGTTTCATAAATAATACCTATAATTCGATAATGGGCGGTAAGTTTGTATGGGGGCTATATCTAAAAATGGGCGTTGCGGCTTGGATTTGATATTGGATGACATTAGAAGTATTTCTTTCCAACTTCGAGTGACTACATTCATAAATAATAGCTATTTTCATGCAAAAAATTTGAAAAACGGTAAGTTTGTATGGGGGCTATACCTTAAAATGGGGGTTTTTAACACTTGAACTGTTGGGAAAAGCTTAAGTTCCGAGTTTCGGTCAATATCTTTAAAATGAGTAATGAATCGCATAAATACAGACAGACGGACAGACGGACGGAGGACGGACAGACAGACGGACATGGTAGATACTTTGTGCTGATCAGAATATATTACTTTTGGGTCTACGGCGTCCCTAATGCGTTACAAACTTTCACAATGATAAACCCCCCGTGTGGCGGTAAAAAAAAAAATATTAAAGTCAATTCTATGGCAGTGGCGTATTTTTAGTAAAAATTTTTTTAGACGAGTATAATAGCACAATTCTTGTAAATATGACCAAAGAAGATACGAGGACATTTTGAGCAGTCAGTGACCTTTTTAATATAAGAGATAGAGCTAACAAATTTAAAACTTAGACTCTCCGTCTAACCGTCAAGTGTGCATGTGCAAACGGGTTTTCTCTAGACTCACAAATCTACCCCACAAATCCCCTACACAAATCTACCCCAAAATTTTGGGTTTTCGCATAAAAACTTTGTTTTTTATTGTAGAAAGTCTAAATTTAGTATAATTCATGCCTATATTAGTCCCAATAAAATATCTCAATATGGGTGGGACCAATAAATTTTTAGGTATAGCCCCCATACAAATATTTAAGTTTTTATATAAAAATCTAATACAATGAGGTATGGTAGTAAGATAGGACTTAACTGAAGGTACATACAGTTTCAGGGTACAGGGTATCTTGATGTTGAGCATACTCGATTTCAGCGTTTTTTCTTGTTTTAGAATAAATCGGCGTATATTATTCAGAGCTATTGAATAGAATCTTTCAATAAGACAAGTCATATTTAAACTCCTTAGAATGAGTAACGAACTACTACACGATAGGTGTATTGACGGCCACGAAATCGCCGATGAGCTTGCCAGATCGGGCTCCACTTCATCCTTTTTTAGGCCGGAGCCTTTCTGCGGGCTTTGTTGGGCCTTTTGCAATGCTCATAGACATACTCTATAGGGATTCTCTTCATCACCACAGGTTGCATTATCCAGGCCTCCGTCAAGTCAAGCAATTGGCTCGTCCTATTTACCTAAAAAACATATGTATCTTACCACAGTCACCATGAGCTCAGGCTGTCACCTAAACAAATTAGGTCCATCCACGGAAACCGAGTGCAGGCTCTGTCTGAAAGATGATAAAATTATCGTAGCATAAATATTCTCTGTGAATGTCCGGCCGTGATCCGCTTTCGATTTACTCAGCTTTGGCACTGTTTAATCACACCAGAATCGATCAGAGTTTCCTCGACTTGGGATAATCTCAAGCTTATCAAAGAAACGGATATGATACTGACTCACTCAATCTAACCATTTATTTGTCCTGGGCACCAAAGGCTCCATCTCGGGGGCTCTTTGCTATGGAAACAAACGGCTTCGTGGATGCTAACTTGAGTCTCCACCTTCGCTTTGGCCATTTGATTGAACTTGCGACTCCGGTCCAGACACTACGTCAGGCTCTTATGGTTATGGGTTACTACACAATCATTTTATTCAAATACATTTTTTTTTTATTATTTTTTTATTCTAAAGTTAGGATCATCAATTTTCCTGTTTCTAAAGAATAATAGTTTGGCGGTAGTAAATTTGAGTTCGAATAAAGAGATCATCGCAAAATAATAGACTTTTTTTGAGGGACTTGATAAAATCTTATTATTTGGAAGGGATAAACAATTGGTAAAATATAGAAATAAATGTAACAAGCTTAAAGGAGATGACTATTATCAGTCTTATTCTCAATTTCACTTTCACAAAATATGCTCGAAAATGGAAATATGTAATACAAATCAATATCAACAAATCTTTAATTTTGCATAGCTTGAATTTGATAAATACTGCCTTTTATTATTTCCCCTTTCGATCAAAGTTTATGGAAGTTACTTATCAAAGTGCTCTCGTATTATTGTTGCTATTGCATGTAAGAAAATATCCGCTGCTATTCATTAGTTGTGAACCAAATATAGCGCCACCTCATTTTGACGCTAATATTAAAATACTAAAAAAAAAGAATTTAAATTTTTTTTTTTAATAAAAAAAAAAAAAAAAAACATATTTCTGCTGTTATTGTAAACATTTATAAATGTTTTACGTACAAATGTATTGTATATAATTACAAACATATCTACACATAGGAATGATACATAAATACTTGCATTTAAACAACAACAACAAAATCATTATTATCATTTAAATTATATCGATTTCGTATCATAATCAAATGTTTGCTGCTTTCATATTTGTTGCAATTCTTGTTGTTTTTGTTGTTGCTGATGTTTTCGGTACAGCCCACAATAACAACTATTTACACCGTAAGGCATACAGCAGCAGCAACAACAACAATAATGCTGACAAACAGTGTAGTGGCAACAACAGCAACAAACAATCTCATTTGCATATTTTCCATATAGTCCATATAATCCATATAGATACCATATATAAACATATTTACAAGTACAATGCACTTGTATATCTTTCAGCGTCTGTGTGTGTGTGTGTGTATTTGTGTTTAATGCGTATGAAATATACGTTATCATCGTATATGTATATATATGTATTTGGTATCGTTCATAATAAGTATCTGATAAGTAATGATATACAAACATGCATACAAACGCATGCAGCCACACGTACACAAAATGGCCATATTTGTATGTATATTGAGGCAAACAGTTATTCATACCTCAATTGTTGCAAGTTAAAACAACAACAACACAAGATCAACAACATCGTCATACGAACAGCAACAAAATGTTGCACTTTTGTTGTATTTTAAATAGTTTCAATGTGGCGCATTTTTGGTAATGCATTTATATGAACACTTTATCCCATGCGAAAATACTATAAATGAACAATTTAGCTAGAGACAATCTGTCAAAAGAGAGTAGAAAATACAGTGAAAACCTTTTGGCAGTAATTAAAAATTCTCAATTTGATATACTTACAATCCCGTACCGATCAAATTATTCGCTTTAGGATTTCCTAGCTGTTCTCGTTTCCAAAAACATTGTATTATTCGGTGTCAAAAGTTTTGTATTTATTATTTTTCTTATTATTTTTCAGTGAAGATGTCAGAGTGCATCCATTTTAGCAAATGGTGGATTCCATGATAACCTCATCACACTAATTTTGAAGACATGTTGGTATTTGGCTATATTTTTGTGAATTCATTACTTTAGGGGTGAACAACAACTCCACAAAATGTATTTTGAAAATTAACAAAAATATGGCATTTCAAAAATTTTTGATTAAACTACCAAAGCTTTGGTTCTAATGAACCGATTTTGGACTTTTTAAAACTTTTAATATTTTTTAAATATTTACGTAAAAACGTTAAAAAAACATAATCTCAATTTTTTTTTCCAAAGTTTTTTCTAAATGTTGGGGCCAATATGGTTTACAAGTCCTGTAAATTTCGTCTTGGGATCTCCAATGGAGAAATTTGAAGTGGCTTTGCATAGGGATAGGATACAGTGACCTAATCTTTTTTTAACTTTTATGCTATAGTGACGTGATCCTTATCAAATCTATACTGAACATATAGACCACCATAACAAAACCTTTCACCATATTTGAACCAATTAGCTTAATAAAAAATTTTTTTTATATAAAAACTCGAAAATAACATTTGGGTTTGTATGGAGGCTATACTCTATAGTGATACGATCCTTTCCAAATCTCTTGTGTTGACATATTGTATATTGACATTAGAAGTGTTTTTATTCAATTTGGAATGAATATATTCATAAATAATAACTATTATCGTTCAAAACCTGTAAAATCGGCGGTATATATATTGGGCTTGCTTGAAATGGTCCCTTTTTTAACACTTTAACTGCATAGGACTGAGAAAAGCTAAAGTTTCGAATTTCTCATCAATATCTTTTAAACTAAGCGAATGAATATTATAACTACTGACAAACGGACAGACAGACGGACATGGCTAGATCAACTTGTATCATCGTGCTGATCAGGAATATATATACTTTATAAGGTCTACGATGTGTACGACAAAATGATAATGCCTTCCACTCTATGAGTGACGGTTTTAATAATTAAATCGTTTGGATCTTTATTCAGAAACGGGAAACAAAGAGACTTAGTTGCATCCATTGTGCTAGGAGCTATAGGATTTAAATGTTAAAAAGAAAAGCCCAAGAACACTGTTTTGAGTTACAACTGCATTATTGCATCGATAACCTGACCACTCCTCACGTTTCTTTATTTTTTAGAGTAAAACTTTATTTCAGCATACAGACAGTATTTGCGTTCAAATATCGTTCATAAGGATATATGCAAGCGTGTTAGTGTGATTTTCCAGGCTTTTGGTATTATTACAGTATAAAAGTATTACCTGAAAAACAACTAAAATTGTTGATTTAAGAGTGTAAACCTCAGAGTTTTCTGGTTGCTGTTAGTTTTTTTTTTTTCTATTTGAGGACGCATTTCAAAAGATGTGTAGATAGGTTGCATCACAGGCAGCTTAGCTTCCAGAAATAATTCCTTGTAATGTTCAACATTTGCATTGTTTAGCTCAAAAGACATAAATCTTTGGGTCTGAGAGGCTATTTGTTACTAAGAATATCTACTTCCAAAGAGTTTACCTCTCCCGCTTGACGTTAAAAAACCAAACCATGCAATTAATAGCTTTTAAAATAGCTTATACTAGGATTGGAATGGCATTAAAGTATTATTATTATGGGAAAGTAGACACTATGCTCTGACTGAAGGCTACCAGAATCCTTGGACTCAGAGCCTGAACCATTTCTCCTGTCAGTTGGTAAGAATCAAGGTGCCCAACCTTCGTGGAAGATAAGAATGGACAGTACTCCAATAGATGTTTCGGTGATTCAATCCTCTTCTAGACAGAACCTACAGTTGCTATCATCGTCAATTTCAATCCAACACAAAATCTTTATAAGCCTGCAATGAGTATTCACAACACATCAGTGTCTAACCCTCTTCTCTCCTATGGCTTTAAAGTTACAACATTATGGTTTTGAATACTCTGGTACAAAAATCATATTCAAGCAAGATTGTTCATTTATTTCGTGTCATTACTGTACTTAATAATAGCTGCAATTCCACATACTAACAAAATACGTATATAGGCGTATTTAAAATGTGAACAACATTGAAGAGTTAGCTTAGCTTATAGTATATCTTCCTCTCTTTCTTTCACTTGCTACTATTTTCCATTATAAAACTGCACTCGTAGGCGTAAATTTCATAGCGCCAACTATAGAGCAACAACAACAACAAAAGTCATTAATTTAAACGTGGAAGAAACGTTTGAAGTGCTGAGGGAGAAAGAAATGGGAATTACCATATTACCATTGACTAATGTTACTATATCTATTTCTGTTGTTGTTGTTATTGTTACGCTGGTCATTATTATTGTTGTTGTTGTTTTTATAATTGTCTTTGTTACTGCTGTTGTTGTTGTTGCTGTTTCTGTTATTGCTATTACTGTGGCTTTTGGTTGATTGTTGTTGTTGTGGGTATTAAAACTATTGACACTTTAAATTTTATTGCTTGTTATTTGTCGCACACTATCTCTCATTTACTTAAAACATTTTCTATCTCTTTACAAGAGAGAATATTGCTATCTTCTTTTCACGCTTTATATACCTATATAAGATGTCATCTCATTTGATGATGCTTAAATTTTTCAACTTTAATTTGTTGCAGCATAAAAAAAGCACATAAAAACTTTAATTTTCTAGAAAAAATGTAGAAAATCAATTAAATTAAAATTTTTCCTTTAAATTTAAATAAATAAAAGAAAATTCTATTGCTTTATATTGAATTTTGATGCAGTTAGATAATATTTTTACTAGTTTAAAAATATTTTTATACTCTTTTGCATGTGTTTTTTTGATTTTTTGTTGTTGTTGTTTACTATAAAGTGAATTGTTTATTTTATATTGTGAGAGAATGTTTTTTGTTTTGTTTTTAATGATAGAAAATTTTGTCGAGAATCTAGTTAAATATGCATAAAATTATACAGTTAATTTTAATTGCTCAATAATGTAGCGATTTTATATATTTCTAGTATAAATATGTTATTAAAAAAATTAGGTTAAAGATTATCAAAATTGATTATATTTTTTTTAGTGTCATTAGTCTAGAAGTATTGTAGTATGCATATTTAAAAAGTCATTTAGAGAAGTCGTAATGCTGATATACAATAAATTATTAAAATTTTTATACCTTGCATGAAATATGAGAAGAAGAAAATAATGGAGTTTGGTATTTTATTTTTTAATGATACTGACGAAGCAAATAGCTTACATAGAGAATTTTAGTTTGGCTTTCTGCTTTTATAACTGAGATCTTGAAGATTTATAACTAGCTTATCCCGGTAAAAAAATCAACACCGACGAAAAGTAAAGATGCCTTCAGCATCTCAAATCAAAAATATTATAAGCGCAACCATGTGACAACTTCAAATATGAATTTGGCAATATTCATTCGTATTTTGTAACACTAGAGACCTGGAAACAGTACAAACAGTCGACTCTTCCGAGCAAAGAACGTCAAGAAGGGACTGGCAGCCAACTGGATATTTAAAAATACAAAATATTCAACGAGAAATAGTATTCAGAGCTGTTGGAGTAATTTGAAAAAAACTCGAAGCAAAAACAAGGAAAAACTTCAACTTCTTAGGAGCTGAAGCTCAAGCACCCGCCACACAAAATTTTAATTAGTTCATGTATGATCATCAGTGACGTAGATTATATTCCGCAAAGGGGTTAGGTGGGCACAAGTCAAGTTGAGGCTTAAAAAAGACCAATGTATGTCAAATTTTAAGCTAAAAATGCTGATATAACAATAATTTTCTTGAAAAAAATTTACAAAATGAGGTGAGTTTGTATGGGGTCTGTATGTTATAGTGGTCCGATCCTTGTCATATCGGAAGTGTATTCATAGGATGACAGTAGACATGGTTTTTATACAGATTGACGTATAGTTGGACAGTATCAGTGCGGTTTTAGACCAAAGAAGTCAACCATCGATTCCATATTTACGCTGCGACAGATCCTGGAAAAAAACCAGAGAGAAGCAAATCGACACCCACCACCTATTTGTCGACATCAAAGCCGCTTTCGACAAGCCAGTCAGATCAAAGTTTTTCAAAGCATTGACGGATCTTGAAATCCCGTCAAAAATTGTCCGCCCCTGTATGATGACGCTGGAAAACACCCAAAGCTTTGTCAGGATCGGTAAAGATCTCTCCGTCCCCTTTGACACCAAGAGAGACTTCAGGCAGGGTGATGCGTTGTCGTGCGACTTTTTCAATCTCCTGTTGGAGTACATTCTGTCCAGAGAAACAAAAAAGTAAACTCTACAAGACTATGATAATGCCGGTCCTGATGTATGGCTCAGAAGCATGGGTCATGACAGAATCGGATAAGTCGGCGTTGCGCGTATTTAAGAGGAAGATACTTCGGAGAATCTTTGGTCTAGTTAGAGTGGAAAATGACATTCGTATGCGCACGATCGATGAGCTGTACGAGCTATATGTCGAGCTATATGACATCAACATAGTCAGGAATATCCAATACAAAAGGCTCTCCTGGGCTGTTCACCTGTGTCGGATGGACACAGAAGCTCCAGCAAGAAAAGTTTGGAAGCAAAACGTAAATCAAATCGGAGGGGCGCTGCGTTGGGAGGACCAGGTCCTAGATAACATCCGCAGGATCGTCCCTGGATTACAACCGCTGGTGCCAAATCTTACGAGCTGCCAAGGCCGAACAACCGGCTGTAGTGCAACCTATATATATATATATTAACGCATTGAAAAAATACTAGAATATCGTTGGGCTAGATAGACTAAATTGAGGCAGTTTTATGACTAAATTTTTTTCAGGGCATAGACTAATTTTTAGTTGTGGAAGACATAATAAATTTGAAAACTGTCTATCCGAAAGGCAGACAAACAGTGAGACAGAAATAATTTAAATGTTTGAAAAAAAAACTTTATAAAACAGCTAAACAACTTTTATCTACTTGCAGACAAATTCGAATGCATAACGTGTAAAAATCAACAGAACCCTTGAGGCAATGCTTGACTTTGTCCACTCAAAACACATATAACGCGTTTCATTATAATTACCGAAAGCAGACAGTGTGAGGACGCAGATACAAAATGCTCGAAGCGCATTTTGAATTGCGAAACTAATAAAAAAAAATCAGGGCGGAATAAAGAGGGGGTTTACTCGTGTATATAGATAAACAATTGTTGTTGACATATTCCCACACTTTAGAATGCTAACAAAAGATGTCGAATATGTAATTGTAGACGAATTGTAGCCAGCTTTACTTTACTATATGTGTCAAAATTTATCTTTTACTACATTTCAATTTGATTTTTTTTTTTTTTTTTTGTTTTCTTTCGGGGGCGCTTAGCATTGTTAACTTGTTAATTTCAATTGATTGATTTTTAATGCAAGATAATGTACAATTTTATTTTCTCTCTATTTAGAGAGCTGCTATTAAATCAATCCCAGCTGAGGTGTCTTCAAAACAAAACAGTGGCGGGGGTGAGTCACACGTGAATTATGAACATGCGAATGCATGCGAACAATGTCAAAGAAATGCGCAAAGTGCACGAAGCGACTCACGCTTCAGGCCACAAAAAGTCAGTTCAAAAGCGTACCGATTGAGTGCACAAACGGAAGCTGTAGTCGTTCGTCTAGTAGGCATAAAAGCACGTGTCCTTAATCCGGTAATTATAGCACAAGATACAAAATGTTTCTATAGAATACAAAATATAGTCAATGTCAATATGCGTTTGATTTCTCTAATTTGGTTTGAGGTTTGCTTTTAGGTTTTTTTTAAAGATAAACTTAATGCTTAATTTAGATACGTACGATATGTGTGCACAAGATACAATCGATGTAAGACTTTCTCAACTAAAGTTTCCCATGAAGCGAGCGTAACAAGTTAATTTATGCTTGAAAATAGAAAAGAATCGATAGCATAGATGCTGTTGCACTGATAAAATCTTAGTGGAAACATAAAAAAAAAAAGATTTTGAACTTGTTGACAGTTTTACAAGATACACACAGATACATGCAACACAAGTTGAGTTGCGCGCTGCACAGGTAGCTGTTGTCTTTGTCTTGAGTCAAGTCACCTTTTAAATTTTATTCTTTTATGCTTCTTTTGTTGCTATAACTCTTTTTTGTATTTTTTTTATATTTTTTTGTCTAGCACAAATTCAGATAAATCGTTGTCCAAAAAAAAAAAGATACTTATGCGCATTTAAAGGAAAAGACAAAAATATTAATACTTGTAAATCGCTTGTTGTCGCTACTAATAATGCCGCTGTTTGGTCTCTCTCTCTCAGATACAGATACATTATCTTATAATAAAGTTATCATGCATACATACACCTCAGTCAGCTACCAAAAAGATATTTCATCCTTATAAAGAAAAAATAAAATCAATCTTGATTAATTGTCGCTGCTTGAGCTTCATTGCTGAAATTTGTTTATATGTAGATACATTTTTTTTTATATTTTTGTTGTTGTAGTGCATATTTTTTAATAATTTTGTTTTTTGTTTTGTGTTTGGAGAAATTAATTTTCGAATAAAAAAATTAAATTGGTTTTTTATGAAAATATCTTATATAGGCTTTTCAATGTTTAATCGCTTATGAATTTTTATGTCGGCGTCTACTACCAATAAAAGAAACATCAAAAAACAACAACAATAAAGACAAATATTTTCAAAAGCAAGATGAAAAGTTTTAATCTTATAATACATACTATATATGAATATTCAAATGAGTTTAGTTTAAAGTTTTATTTGTGGTTTATTGTTTTGTATTTATTTGATTATTTAGTGTGATGGATTAAGCGGTCTTTAAAATCCGTATTCATTGGATTTACGATTAAGCGCGAAGTTAAGAAAAATTGTTTAATAATTTTTAAAGTTTCAATAGAGTTTTTGTACAAATTTTCGACCGCTAAACAAAGTTCACCCTTTTCAAGGTTATCGATGTAAGTTCAGCCACTTGAATTCTGAAAAACTGCCGTCTTTACCTCGTTGAATGACGCATTCTGAAGTCATCTTATTGTAAGACCTAATTATACCCTGTTCCCAAAGGGGAAAGGGTATATTACGATTTTGAAATGTATGTAACAGGCATAAGGAGGCTTGATAGACCCTATAAAAAATATATATTCTTGATCACCATAGAAAGATATGTCTGTCTATCCGACTGGTCGTCCTGACGTCCGCCGTATAAAAACGATTATCTCGAGGACTATACGAATTAATGCCATCATATTCGAAAGTTACACTCTCCGTCGAGCAATCACTCGTTCTCTAACGCCATTTTCAGGGGTACCCCCATACAAATCTACCCAAATTATCTTGTTTTTTTTTCATGAATACTTCTGTGTTATGTAATCTTTGATCTCTAAATTTAATATGGATTATGCTAACAATAGTCCAAATAAAATATCCCAACATGGCTGTAACCCCTATACAAATTTACCCAATTTTTATACCCGTTACACAAAGTGTAAACGGGTATATTCAGTTTGTCCGAAGGTTTGCAACGCATTGAAGGAGACATCGGAGACCCCATAAAGTATATATATTATTGATCAGCTCGATGAGACGAATCGATTTAGCCATGTCCGTCTGTATGTCTGTTGCGATGACTGTTACTCGAAAAGTTTTAAAGATATTGACCTGAAATTCGAAACTTAAGGTTTTTGTGCTCCTAGTTAGTTTGTATACCAGAACCAAGGTGCCACGCCCATTTTTAGATATAGCCCCCATACAAACTTACCACTTTTTTCGACTTTTTGTATGAAAATAGTTATTATTTATGAATGCTTTTACTACAATATAAGGAAAAAATACTTCTAATGGCATCCAATATCAAAGAATGTTGCCACGCCCATTTTTAGATATAGCCCCCATACAAACTAACCACTTTTTTTCGATTTTTTGTTTGAGATTATGTATTGTTTATTAATATATTTAATCTAAATAGGGTAAGAACACTTTTTATGTCATCAAATGTCAAATCTATGGTGCCACGCCCATTTTTATGTCTAGCCTCCATACAAACTTACCGCCCATTTTCGAGTTTTTATATGAAAACATTTATTATTTCTGAATGAATTCAATTGAATTTGGTAAAATCAATTCCAATGTCCACCTAAGTGAACACTTTCGATATGGTAAGGATCGGGCAAATATAACATAAAGCCTTCATACAATTTTGACCAAATTCATCGCGAAATTGAATCTAATCACCTGGTGCACTATTAAAAGCGTTGTGTAACGGGTATTTCAGCTTCGGTTCCACCGAAGTTAACGTTTTTCTTGTTTTTCATAGGTATATACAAATTTAGAACAGGGTATCTTGTAGTCGAGCATACTTTACTTCAGAGTTCTTTCTTGTTTAATAGATAAAGTTAAATGTCTCGACTGTTCCTTAGTCTCTAGGTTTCTTTAAAACAGGCACCCATCAATACCATTGTTCATTATATCGACCAAGCTCAATTATTATTAATTCATTGGGTAAAACGGTATACAGACAGAATGAGACATAAGACACCCCATGAGGCGAAATAATCATATCTGTCTGTCCATCTGTCCAGCTGTTCCCTGTGTGAAACTTCCGATCTTGGAGACTACGACAGATTGAGCCGTAAGATTTGCAACTTAATGTTGGATTCTCCATCTTCGTAAAATAAAATGTATCAAGTTATTTTTCTAGGACTATATTTTAAGAATCTAAAAAAAACTAAAAGCGGTATTGATTACATTTTGGATAATCTCGAAAATATTTACCAATTTGGTTCAGATCAGAAATTTATGAAATATATCCACCATACACACCTACCCCAAAAGGGTTTAATAAGTTTTGGTGAATGAAACAGGAATTTAATGAATGAAACACGAATTTAACGTGCAGAGGGAGACATGACAAATCCCATTAAATATTATTGGTCAGCATCAAAAATGAATCTCCTCGGACCAGTATCGTAATCTAGCCCGCAAAAAAAAAAAAAAAATATTTAAACAGCGTTTTAGATCCAATATAATCTGCCACGTTCAATCTTAATAAGGTCTCATCAAATATATTTACAAAAAAAAAAAAACAAAAATAAAAATCGAAAGACAAAAACCAAAAAAATGAAGGCGTAACAGTACACCAGAAGATCAACTGTCCTGTGACATCTTTATGTGCTCACACACCTAATACAGATGTTTCAACTAGTGACAGCGGCAACAAGTTCTTGCTTCTCTTAGAGTTTATCCCTTTGGCCTATGCCACAGCTAAGCCATTTCCAAGCACTATTCCATCCCTATCCCAATGTTTGCCGCCGATAAGATGTCTTATCTTGGAAATTGATCGTTTTCAAAACGCTCAAAATGTGATGTGGTGGCATTTTCAGCTTGTCTGCGTCTTAATATTTTATTTTGTTTATTGTCAGAGATGGTTGGTCAACTGCAAGCAACTGACTCATTACATTATACGATCGATGCTGCGTGGTGTGCGGAGGAGCAGTAGAAGAAGTTGCTCAACTGGTTAGCCGTTGCGTGCAACAGCCAACAGCTTCCAAGCGTTAAATCAGTTGTATGCCGCTTGCCCCCTAATGCTGCTGCTGCTGCTGCTCTTGTATCTAGTAATCGTGTCGCGTTCATTTCGATTATCACCAAAGTGAGTAATTTAATATCAATTTTGACTTGAGCCTTGCTGGCAAGATAGCTATGTATATATAGTATATGTAGCAGTCTGTAAAACGACTTTAAATGTCAAATGCATTCGTATGAAAAGTATCTTATCTTGAGCCTATTTAGCTGGAATTACAAGTTGAGCGCCTATGGATTGATCGACAAGCCGACAGTGATTCCTAGCAAATGTGTATAATAATTTTCTATATTTTTTTATTTATTTATTTATTTGTTAGTTTTTGTCGTTTATAGCATGCTATAACTCAAGATTATTGTCTCAATATAAATAAATCTTTTATACGAAAAAAAAAATGATAAACTGCTCTATGCAAATTTTTTTATATTTTGCAAAATTCTTTGTTTGCGTTCAGACACATGCCAAAATTTTATTTTGTTTAGGCTGAAATCTTTTTTAAAAATTTTTAATGACATAATAAAATAAGAAAATTAAAAAAAACAGTCAAAGCAAGTTCATCAAACCGTATCAAAAATTGTGTAGAGCTGTGATTCGGTTGAGTTTATTACTTGCTTAAATGTTCATAAAATTTAAATAACAAAAAATATAATGTCAACTGTTTTGTACACAAATATGGTAAAAGATACTCAGCTTTGCACTCGACAAAAAGCATGAAATGTATACAAACGAATAACAAATACGCTGCAAAGCGAATAACCACAAAAGATACATTTGTATCTTTTTTTTTAAGATACATTTTATTCTAAATATGTAGTGTGTATTCTTTACACAAATACTACATTTGAAATCACGCTGCATATTTTCAATTTTCAGATTTTTAACAGCTGAGTTGAACACATTTCCCACGTTACAAAAACCCAAAACTGTACGATTAAACGCGCACCATGGAATAAAATTAACCGAAAAAATGATTTTATTTTTAATTTATTCAAAGAAATCGAACGAGAAATTGAACTGCCTACTAGGAAAGGTACGAGTATGTCTGTTGTCTGTCGCCGCTGGCTTTAGGTTACATTCTTTTGTTTTGGAAATTTATGACAAAATCCCAAAAAGACAGCCGTGTTAAGTTAAAACCGCGCTGCAAGTGGCAAGAACAGTAAAAAAGATGCATCCATGTTTAGCGGCATTTAATGGCTCATTTCGAATTGATTCCCTTTGCTTAAAAGTCATTCAGACAAAAGACGCTGCACCAGCAGTTGCAGCAGAGTTGCTAGCCATTATAGTAGATCAGATCTTAACGCACGGCGTAACTTTTCATTTTGATGGCGACTACTTTTATTTGCTGCTTTAGTGGCTTTAGTTGGGTTTTGTGAAAAGGAGCAGCTTTAAAACTTGTTGAAATGCTTGTAAAATCGTTAAAATGTATATCAAGATTGTAAAGGCTTTCAGTGAGTGTGGAAGATTTCTATTACGCCATGCCATGGCGCTGATAATGACGCCGGTCGTCAGAATCATTTACATGTTGCAGTGATGCACATGTTTTGTAACACGGCATGCACTTAGCTGGCTACTAGAAATACACACGGCATGTATATTCGTGTCACGAGCAATGACACGATATGCGCACATCTCTAGTGCAGTAATTTAAGTACAAACTTTATAGAATCATTTGAATTTTTGAGTTTTTAAAATTGCAATTATATTATAGAAGGTTTTCTTATTGCAAGTTGGCAGCCAAAAGCGAATTGTTATGATTTCCGTTTGCAAGTTATAAAAACGCTACATGCTAACACTCAAGGATAGAAGACAAAGTTGCATAATCTCGAGGATAAAAGTAGTTTTTATTATTCGCATTGTGTAAACATATAAAATCGAATTTTATACTCGTAGCTTTAATGTAGTTGTTCATATATATTGAATTGTAGTTGAATTTATTGCACTTTAATAGCTTCATTCGATTTAAGCTGCACGTTGAACAGAAGTTCAAACTTTTAAATACATTCATGCTGTAATATAAGGTTGTCAAATATCTTCCTTTCGCCTTTTTGTCTTTTGAATTTCGCGGCTATGTACAAAGCGTTACAAAGCTCGTATCGGGTAATACTATACATCATTTGAAAGGTCTTGACATAACCTACAAAACGACGGTATGAGGACTGGTGACGAAAAATGGACCACATACGACAATATCAAGCGAAAACGGTCGTGCTCGAAGGCCGATAAATCGTCCCAAACAGTGGCCAAGCCAGGATTAACGGCCAGGAACGTTTTGCTGTGTGTTTGGTGGGATTGGAAGGGAATCATCCACTATGAGCAGCTTCCTATGTGGCCGGACGCTTAATTCTACCATCTACTGCGAACAACTGAACCGCTTGAAGCAGGCGATCGACCAGAAGCGTCCAGAATTGGCCAACAGGAAGGGTGTAGTGTTCCACCAGGACAACGCCAGGCCACACACATCTTTGGTGACTCGTCAGAAGCTACGGGAGCTCAAATGGGAGGTTTTATCGCATCCACCATATAGCCCGTACATAGCGTCCAAGTGATTACCACCTATTCCTGTCCATGGCGAACGCCCTTGGTTGTAAAGTGGGCCCAAAAGAGGTTGTAAAAAGTGGCTGTCACGAGTTCTTTGCAAATAAGATGCCGTCTAGATGGAACTTTAGCATTGAATAAACGAGCATTGAATAAAAAGCGGAAGGGGAGATATTTGACAACCTTATATTTAAGTTATTTTTATACCTGCCACACAAAGTATGAAGGGTATTATCATTTTGTCGGAAAGTTTGTAACGCTTGTAATGTTTGTAAACCAAATTGGTATATATTTTTGAGGTTATCAAAATTGTAATCCATACCGCGTTTAGTTTTTTTTTGATTCTTAAAATATAGTCCTAGAAAAATTACTTGATACAATGTATTTCACGAAGACTCTGTAGAATCTAACAATAAGTTTCAAATCTTAGGGCTAGCAATTTGTTATGCTATTGCTAGGACTAGAATAAAATATCTAGGTACACCTAAGATCGTTATTAAAAAAGGAAGAGAAAATTATCAATAATCCTTGAACGAACTCGGTATCACTTAGGACCATATTGACCCTATTGGGTCAACCGACAAAACCTATCTACCAATCTAATTTAAAGTTTTTTTTATTTTTTTAATCTCTGAGAACTAAATTCGGAGCATTCTTTCTGTTAATTATTTCAATGACAACTGGCGCAGAATTTCAATATAAAAAAAAAAATCGCAACATATGAAACACTTGTACGCTTCGACGCCACACGAAATCTCACTAAAGAACTAATCACTTCGATAAACACAACTAATAGCTTATTCAGTCGAATTATATATTAAGTAGCAACAGCAACATTAATAGCAACAGAAAACAGACACAAGTGTCATTATTTTTTTGTCGTCTAACAAATGTGTTGATTGCCTGCGAAATAAACAACAACAACAACTCAAAAAGCAGGAATAAGTTAAAATCCCTGCGAGAGAGAGCAACAACAAAAATAAACGTAGAAACTGTGCAAAAGGGAAATCCTATTTACATTTCAAAAGGAACAAAATCAAACATAACTATTAAAAACAAATATTTGTGCGGCTAACATTGACAACAACAACGACGATTACAACTACAATAAAAACAACAAAAACAAAACAACAAAAAATTGTCAAATAAAAAATATATCCCACTATAAAAGTTTGAGTGTCAAACACAAAGTGAACATATGCACCGGAGGCATACTGGCAACCCCTTTTCCGCTTAACATAAACCAAAACCCCTCACCCGCACCACAGCACCACAGCCTCCGCGTGTCAGTTTTTGAACTATTGTTGGACTATATTCCTGGCAGCATTTCCGCCTTAACAATTTGTACAATTGTCGCTCAATTTATCGCTCAAACGCCAATACGCCCGCCGTGCAACCGACCGACCGACCGACCGTCCGACCGCCCGCGTTTCACAATACACAGAACATGAACATTGTCCAAAGGGCAAAGAGCAAAGGCAAAGGGTGACTCTGGGCGCCTCACAAACGAACAACTTCCGATTACAACTTCATTTGTAAATGTTTTCCGTATAAATACAAATATACTAAAGCGGAATTTGTTCATTCGTTTGTTCGTTCAGTCGTTCATTCAGTAGTCAGTCAGTCAGTCAGTCACTTTGTCATTTATATGGTCCCTTTGTAGAGACAGAGGAGTTAGAATACTCTTCTAGTTTTGGATTTTGATTCATTTCTTTATTTTTGCTACTATTTGTTTTAGTTCAATTGATCGTTTGTGGGGGTTGTGATAGTCTATGAATTTTTAGTTAGGGTAGTAGGGGTGCTTAATAGTTATTTTATAACGTTCACATAACCAAAAACAGCCCACATCTGTCAACTTCTATGAAGTGTCAAAAGGAAGTTCATCATCACCTTCATCATTATCATCTTTCTAGTAGCAATGAATTCTTTTATGTTTATTTTTTTTTTTGTTTGATTTGTTTTTATTGCTTTTAATCATATTTCGCTCAGTGTGCTTTGTTCTGTGAATTTTACCGTGTAAATGTTTCCTCGAGCTTGTATTTTTTCCCTTGAGTAATTGGAGTTCTGGTATGAGTACTGGAATTTTTTAGGTAAATTAAGCCTCTGCGGATTTCAAGGCGCTATTTTTTTTTTATATTTTTTTTTGTGTTTGTTAAACATTTACATGCTCCAGAAAAAATATGTTACAAAGAGAAATTACTTAACTTTAATTAGTTTCCAAAATTTTACATACTCTCAAACATATTGTGCCACGCCCACCACCTATTTTTTCCAATGGTAACACGTCATACCGAATTTCATTTCTCTCAAATACTTGTAAAAATACTACGAATTTCTGTATTGATTCTACTCGGGGCCACTCGTATTTCTAAAATGATATATATCCAATTTTTTAAGTTGGACCAAAAAAGTACACATCTACCAAACTCTCATTGAAATCGGTTGAATTGTTTTGGGCAATATTAGTAGGACTTTATGATCGATTCTATGGGGACCATGCCCACCACCCCACTTAGGGTTATGAACAACAGTTCCTATTCTCAGACCTACTGAATATACACACAAAATTTAGATAAGAACTTCGGTCCAGCCGTTTCGGAGAAGTTTGAATTTGTACTTATATATTTCATTTTATTTATTGTTGTTTAAAATATTCCTTTTGTCTTTAAAAAGTGTTGAATGGTATTCAAGTATAGTAACCCACTTTATATGACAAATGACACAATAATTTTTTTCAGTGGATTCACCGTATTTTATTTCGACTTTACTGAGTTGTCTTTGTCTCTTTGAAGTGTGTTAATCTCTTTAACATATATTTGCATGAATTTAAGCGCTTTTGACCCTCATTACGTGATGGTTGCTCTTAGCTCGGCAAATATCAGCAGAGTTTACTTCAGATTTAGCTGTTGTTTTGAATTAGTACGAGTCCTCCTTTTTTTCATCTTTTAAAATAGTTACTGCTCAATATAAATTCATTTACCGATTACTGTTTGTGTACATAATTTGGCTTTGAGTTGAGCTTGATATACAGGGGTCACTGAAATCTCTACGAATCGAATTTAAACAAAAAGAGTTTTTAAGGTGTCACAGAAATCTCTTTTGGTTGGCTTTGGTTGGTAAAAACACATTTTTAGTGCAATATTAATCAAATTTTTTTAGATTCGAACATAAATCGAAGACTAAAATGAAAGACAAAGTCAATATGACAACCCCTTAGACATATATGTAATGTTTATAATTAACTGGTCTCTTCTACATTTCTACTCGTTTTTAAAAAGTAAAACGAGTCTTTTCAAAAAAGAGAATGTTCTCCATTTCTGTTGAGATCGAATCGTTATTCAATTGTTTTCATTTCGACCTGAAAATGTTTATTTTTCGATTTATTACAAACTTTCAAACTAAGTAATCCAAGCATCCAGAATAATTTTGATTGAGTACTGCGCTTGAGTGGGTATATACTAAACCTCTTACTCTCCGTCTATTTTAATTGTCAACTCTCTGAAAGAATGCTGAGGGAGAAAAAAACGAGAGAAATATTCATGCAAACTGGCAACTTAGATGAGAGCAAGGTTCAACTAAACAAGGTTATGTTAAGCGCTCTTGCTCTCTCAACGTGTTGCGTACCAACGTTAGTCGTATTCAATTGTTATGAAAGAAACAAAATCAAAAATAGAAAAAGAAAACAAATTTTTTATCTTATTCACACTTGAGAAACGGAGTTAAAATGAAAAGTGCGCTATCTCTTTCACACTCATAAGTATCGGTTCGTATGGTACCATCGCTTCGCTTGACACCACCTTTGTAACTCTACCATAGACGGGAGAGCGAGCAAAATAGAAAGAGACAGAATACGAATACACCACTTAGTATAATTGCATCAAGATCTAGAGCAGGTCATTTTTAATTTATTTCACTTTTGCTTGGCTTACTATATAATTTTTAAGTAGAAACCTTGAGACGAACATTTCGCTATAAAGTTGCATGGAAGAGGAAAGCTTTGCCAAAAAGTATTCTATTTCTTCCAAAAATAATAAAAACTTTAATACAAAGTATTTTAATAGGAAAAAGTAAAATAATATTTTCCTTTCATTTCAACGAAAAATTTAGATCGGAATCGAAATGTGGATCAGGACAGTATATCTTACAAAGCAAACGACGAATGATTACTACAGATTTAAGTGACACCCCTGATAGTGATAATATTTGAGGCTGTCAGAAAATTCGTATCAACAATAATCTTGTTGCTGTTTTTAACTATTAAAACTACTTTAACTCAATAAAATACTCACACTATATATGCACATAAAAAGTTTAAAAATTAAATCGAATCGGCACAAGAAAACATTCTTTTTTTTTCTTTGTTTGCTAAATTTTAATTCTGGCATTGCCATTTGCCACTTGCTGCTTGCTTAGCGCGTGTCTTCATTGCACATGAACAATTTCGGGGCGTATGAGTTGCTGTTTGTATTAGATTTTCACAAGCGAACAAAAATACGGGTTGAGAATTCTGTTAGAATTTTCTTCTTGAATTGTTTTTTGGCGCACAACTTTTGTTTACACGACAAAAGCAAAGGAAAATAGCGCAGAACAGCGCATGCCAAAAAAAAAAAAAAAAGAATGAATTGCGACTAAAGATTTTGTAATGTTGAATTTCTCTTGAGGCAAAACAGCTCGACAAATCTAAGCTTCAATATTTGGTTGCAATATTTGTCTATGCTATAGCAGCAGCAGCAACTGCAATTTGCTGCTTCTTCTTCTGCACTTTTCATGCTTCGTCTGCTTTACCAGCAATACTCGCGCGTCTACTTACTTTGGGAAAACTCAAAGTTTTCTATGCAATAGTTTTTCTTGTATATAGACTCTCTCTCCCCATCTCTGGTTGTTGTTTTTTTGTGCTATTCTTGTTGGCGTTTGTTATCCTTGTTTTTACACAGTTGAATTCACAAAATTTGTCACGTTTGTTATACCCTTAACAATTTGTTCAGGGAGTATATTAGCAGTTTAGTGGAAATTTTGGAAATGTTCTAAAATATTTTTGTTTTTAAATTTGATTTTAGTTGGCTTGAATAAACTAAATATCAAATTAATTCAAAGAACTCCGTAAAGAACAGTAAAGTAATATTGGCAAAAAAATCACTTTCGGTGATTTTTTCACAGTGATTTTGAAAATCGCAATGTAGCACTGCGACTGAATGTAGCCACGTGCGATTTTCTTGTTTCTCAGAGAACATGTTCAGTTTTCGGAGATTTTGTGTATCGCTCTTCGCGAACAGTGAAACTGTTCATATATCTGTTTATTATTCAGTGATTGGTGATTTTATCACTCTCCGCGAATCGTTTATATTCGCTTGCACACCGAACCTGTACAAATTCGTTGGCATATATGCCAGTCACTTCATTCGTCAAAAAGTGCAATTCACTGCGAACGAAATGCAAAGTGTTACTAGCGTAAACCTGCAATTGCATTGGAAGAAACCAAAAACACAACTGTTTTCCCAAATATTATATTTATTTTTACAACAAAACTAGTGTTTTATTTTTAAATGAACTAAAAAAAAAAGTCGTAGTGTTTTGTTGGTGTAGTGAAACAGTTAAATTAGCGGCGATTTGGTATATCACTCTTCGAGAACAGTGAACCTGTTCAGTAATCGCTGACTGTTTTTTTTTTCACGAACGGCGATTTAATCATTGTTTGCAGTCACTGCGATTTTCAAGTCACAATCGCTAATCACACTTCGACTCAAAAATCACACTTTTTGCCAACACTACTGTGAAGCTCTATGGTACTGATTAAAACACTTTAGAAACGCATTTAAGTTTTGGTTTTTATAAACTTAAATTTCTTTATTTTTAATATACATTCTTGTTGTCCTCGAGTTGCATTTATTTACTCAACTGATTTTGATAACATTCGTGTACATGCAATGATTTTGAAATTAATTGTCGTACTCAGTTGTATCGAGTCGCTTTAAGTGCATAAAAAGGATAAAGTTTATTTCACGTATTATTTTGTTGGTATTTTATATATTTAAAAATTGGTAAAAAAAAGAATTTAGTTATTTAAAGTTTTTCAAAACTTTTTCAATATTATTTTGGTCAAGTCAAGAGTGGTGGTACGAGTGTGTTGCACATAAATTTTCTTTGTGAACACTTTGTCCTTTATGAAGTCTAATCCGCATTTATTTTATATGCAACTACAAATCGTCGCTTTAATAGTGTCAACATGAGTTATATGCGCGCGGTAAACTGCTTCGAAAATAAAATGAGCCGCCGCCGTTGCCAGATGTAAGGAAATACCATTTTAGCTGCATTTAAAAACGTCTAAGACTGGCCCGGCCAGCGCATAACTTGTGTGGTTTTTTGTGTCAAATTGTATTTGGTAATGGGTGTTTGAATCAAATATTTTTAAACCCAATTAATCTCAATTTACAAAACGTTCTTAAAATGAGAATATTGTGCTTGATATGCATAAAATGTGTGCAACATTTTTTTTTTGATGATTTACCAAATTTCAACATAAAATGCACCCAAAGCACCCTGTTTGCTTTACTGCAAAAATACTAAAAGGAAGAAAAAAAAGTAAAATAAATGCTCGCATTAGTTAATGTCCTCGCGACGGCAGGGTAACCCTTTTCGAAACATTTGTATTCGAATTCTTCGATAAATGGTAGCACTTTTTACCTAAGCGTACGCAGCAGGATACAAAATGAATCTTTTGAATGTCAGAATGAGGAGAGCATTGAAAACGACTTTAATCCAATTCAGAGCATACAGCAAAGTCTTCAGATACTTGTATTGTAGTACATTGCGTAGTTGAATACGGCGAGGGCGTTCTGACACTTTGCGTATTTCGCATTTCGCGCTCGATAAATCTCACTGTCCATGTCCACGTTCACGTTCACGTTCACTGGGCGGGTTGTCATATGCATCTGTACGCTGCCACTACAATACGATATTCGTAGTTCAAAAGCTGCGCATAACTCATATCAACAGCAGCTCTGTTCTGTTGCTTGGTTGCGCTTCATAAAGCAAATTCGCACTTTGAAATATTATTAAAAATATTGTCCAAGGCATGCGTTATGCCAAAGTATCTCAGACGTGTTGCTGCTGCGTTATTGCGCATGCGCGTTATATTATTCGAGGTGTTAATGATTATTATCAACGCGCCGCGGCGCATTGAACTTGTTGCAACTCAACTCAGCTCAACTCGATTCACAGTTGACTGTTCTGCATGGCATGTTCTTAAGTAAAATTTAGGAGCTTTTCTTACCCATTCTGCTGCCTGTTATGCGCATACTTAGCTCTGCGTTTGCCCCTAAGGTAATTTTTTTGTAAATTGCTCGAAGGCATCAGTTAGTTGCTGTGTCCTGTGGCGGCTGCACTTTAAGATGATTTGCTGTGGCGGCATAATTCATTTATTTTAGGCGATTTTATTTTTTTTTTTTTACATTTGTGTCTGTTATTGTTAGTGCGTATGTATGTCTTCGTAGACGTTCACGACGACTTTTATAAATAGCGATTGCAATAATTTAAAGATTTCAATGATGAACGTCAGTGTCGGTTGTATATGTCAACGCATTGCTGTGCATGGTTTATGCTATTTTATGACATTAAACCATGAAAATATTACAAAATGAAAATGATATCGATTGGAGTACTTTTTGCAGTCATAGGAATATGTAAATGGTAGGTAAAAATAATCAGGGCTGCTGAGAGGAAATCTAGGATAGAGAGAACTTTTTTCGTGAATAGTTTTTTTTTTAAAGTCAAATAAAGAAAAAAATTTACAAAAAAAAAAAAAACAAGAAAAGGTAAGCTTCGGTTGGACCGAAGCTCATATACCTGTTACACAACATTTGACGTGGATGACCTTCGTGTGCAGCATTTGTATTAAATTTTTATTTCAAAATACTAAACAAATTAAATATATATTTTTAAAAATTTAGGAATTCGCGGTCCGATTTAGACCAATTTTAAACTGAAGATTTGGCTTAATATACGAAGCATTTGTACCATATTTGAAGCCATTTGCTTTATAAATAAATTTTTTTCTTATAAGAACTTGACAAAATGTTATTCTTTTCTATGGGAGCCATATCTAAAAGTGGGCGTGGCACATTGATTTTAACATAGAAACTACACAGGACCTAGAAAAGCTTAAGTTTAAAATTTCAGCCCAATATCTTTAAAACTGAGCGAATAAACCGCGCAGCAACACACAGACAGACGGACGGACGGACAGACGGACAGACAGACGGACATGGCTAAATCGATTCGTCTCGTCGAGGTGATCAAGAATATATATACTTTATAGGGTCTACGATGCCTCCTTTAATGCGTTACAAACTTTCCGACAACTGAATATACCTGTTTACACTAGTGTAACGAGGGTAAAAAACAAAAGAAAACGTTAACATCAGTGTAGCCCAAGATTCAATACCCGTCACCTGATGAGTATTTTAACTTTCTTAAATAAATATGTAAGTTCGGTTTTTTTGGGGGCTATACTCTACTTCAATCATGTATCCAACTGAAAATATGGGTTGCTCAAGGGGTATTTTGACGCAAATCGTTTTATAAATAACCCATTTTTTATATAAAAACTCAAAAAAATTAACGAAAGATTTATATGGGTGCTATATGCTATAGTGGTCCCACCCAAACCATGGGTCGTTTTCTAAACATGAGTTGCTATTAGAAGAGTTTTAACCATTTTTGAAACAATGCACTTCATTAATAAACCATTCGCATGGGGCTATACCTAAAAATGAGCGTGGCACCTTAGTTCTGACATTGGAAGACACTAGAAGTATTTTTACCCAGATTGGAGTGAATATATTTATAAATTAGAACTTTTTTAATAAAAATACTCAAAAATGGACGCTGGGTTCGTATGCGGGCTGTACCTAGAAATGGGCGTGGCATCTTGCTTTTGATATTGGATGCTTTTAGAAGTGTTTTTACCCAAAAAAAAGTTATTTTCATCTAAAAATCTAAATAAAATGGGTAAGTTTGTATGGGGGGCTATATCTAAAAATGGGCGTGGCACCTTACTTCTGACATACAAACTGTCTAGGATAAAAAAAGCTTAAGTTTCCAATTTCAGGTCAATATCTCTAAAACTTTCCGAGAAAAACGCATTGCAACGGACTGGCGGACATACAGACGGATATGGCTAGATCAACTTGTCTCGTCAAGATGTGATGGGCGCTTTAGACTAATTTTTAACAAACAAAAAAATAACATATTTAACTATTTATATTTACATTATTTACAACTTGGGATGGGATGGGAAATTTTAAATACAGACTGTATATGTATATACTATTTAAAAGGTACGATCTTTTAAATGGATTTGAAAGGTTCTGGTAGGGTTCTGTCAAACTGACAACCCTTTCATACTAAGTGTGGCGGATATATAAATTAAGAGAAACATTAACTTCGAGAAAACCGAAGCTTAAATTTACAATTTTGGTTCAATCTCTTTAAAGCTGAGCGAATTAATCGGTGAGCACCAAGAAGACAAACAAGCTGACATGGATCGATCGATTAGTTGCGTCGTGCTGATGAAGAATATATATATGTTTTCTAATAACACTTGTTTTGGTTGATTTCCTATGGGCTTAATAGGCTGGGTTAATTTTTAAAATGTGCGAAATTGTGTAAATAAATGGTTTGGTAACTCGAAGCGTCGATGAAGAGTTTCTTCATCTTTTGTATTTTTCATTGATCTTATTACACTAAAAACATACAATTAGTTCCGAAATTAAAATATCATTGTTTCCAAAAAGCTTTCTAACGTCTACCTAAAATATTTTAAGAGTACATTAAAATTTCTACCGTCCAAAGCCGGTTAAAGAGATTTATTGTAAAATAAACATACCAATCACTTCTATTTATAAGCAAACTACTTCAAACCAATTCAATCTGTCGATCTCACGCAACTACTAATGCCACTTGAGACCTAAGCCGGTAAAAAAAAAAAAATCATAAGTATAGAAAAAAAAAATGAATTCCTAAGCAATCTATTTACTCAATGACAAGAGTAACGACTGAAATACCCAAATGCATTGCACATCATTTCCGGTTAAAATGGTAAATTCATCACCTGTTCAGTAAAAGATACACCAAGACAGACTTATTTCAAAATAAGATACGTTTATATTGATCAAATGTTGAGCAATGCATCTCTAGTATAACTACTGTCAGACCAGACAGTGTGACGTTTCAAAGATGCACAAATATTATATAAAGAACCAACTAAGAGATTGAGTTGAAAGTGTTGAATGCTTATATTGCAAGTCATGTGCATGAATTCTAGTGCACTCGCACTGCATTTTAAGTAAACACCGCACCGCGCACACGCCTTTATCGAAATGATACAATACTACTACTACTACTTCATGAGATATAGCGATGATATTTATTTAATATTAATTGAATTATAAGCCTAGATTATGCAAAGATTTCCTGCTGTGTGATGTCGATGATGCTTCTGTTGTAAAGTGTGTAAAGTGATATGCATTCGACGAGTACTTCAGAGTGAGATTTTAAAGATGAAGTTATGATAATCATCATTATGATCATCGAAGACGATTGAGTCAACAAGAAAATTTTGAAAGAAAGAAAAAGTCCATAATATCTCCATATCTCTCTTGGCGTTGTACATGAAAACAATAAGTTTCTGAATCAATTTGTGAATTAACAACACAAACGCACAATCATGATCGCGCACATTGTTCATTGATCTTGTATAAAAATGACGATGACGATGAGGATGATGATCATCGTCATCATGGCTTGGGGAATTGTATTGCATTTGAAATTGCGTGACTCGACATTCGTTCGTTTCGTACTGTTCTGTTCTGTTGCTGCAATGAACAAGACAAGACAGAACAGAACAGGACATATGCTTCATAACACACACAGCAAGTGATCGTTCGAAGGAGGTAAATGATCGGCAGCAATATAAATGTTACTTTTCAGACAGACAGAGAGACATGAAGACTCAAAGTTCTATCTGGCTGATGACTCTGTGACTGCACTTGTTTGTATTTCAGTTATTTATCTCTTTTGCATATAGCTAGCTAGCTACAAGTACACACGATCAAGGTGCCAAGTTGACTGTCATAAACACGAAACAGCTTTCTGGTTTATGCTAGCTCACATAGCCAGCCACTATGTTATGTTTTTATGTTTTCATATTTATTCAAACTTATGAAAATATCAACAAATCGTCAGACGTTGTCATTAATAATAATCACAGATATACAAGTCGCAGTCAGGTCAGCTCGCTAGCTCGCTGGCTATCCCAATAAACCTTTAAGTTATAACAATTTTGACTTCGCTTCGAATGCATTACTTCATTTGTCAAATTTCGAACTGATTCACCTAAAAAACATTCTTTATTATTGTTATTTAAATAAACATTCAACACTCATTCACTCAAGCACTTTCAATTCGAACCAATTCGATTCGTTTCAATCCTATACAATTTCTTCCACAACAACTTAATTTCATTATGAATCGTTATGAATGATGTGGTTTTTTTTTTTTTTTTTTTTTTTTTTTTTTTGGTTCTGTTTGCCATTGAGATATTTATCTATTTATTTTATGTATTTAGAGTATGTTGCTCGCATTTCATATCTTCGTTTAGATATCTGAGTATGTATCTCTGGGGATAACTTTATCATGCATTTTTATAAACATAAACACAAGCGATAGACATGTTTTGGAATGAGTTTTGAGCTTAATATATTGCAAAGAATGTATGTATTATTTTGTTTATTGTTTTTGTAGTTAGTTCAGTTGGAAATGACTGATCGCGTGCAATAATTTGTTATGAGAGTGTAAGATACAACAAAAAAAAACAAGATATTGTATTTAATCACAGTGGGTGAGAATGTTTAGTAGAGACAATAACTAGAGAGTGTTTTAAACTGATTATGTTTGGAATGATTTCAGAACAGCTGTATAATATCGACAAGTATCGACTGAAATTTTATAAAGATATGGGCACTACAGCTTATTATAAGCCTGGACAGCTTACCCAGCTGGAATGGTCCAATGCTACTAGATACCAATTTCGGATTTCCATCTTGGGGATGTCTTCCAAAAATCTGATGCTTCACACGCTTCCACGATTTTTTTTCGTAAACTTGACTCGCAGGAGCCAGTGCATCCATTCGAAGCACGTGACCAACCCAGTGCAATCGTTTATCCATGTCGGTTTATAGCTAGTAGAGCTCATCATTAATGCGAATACGGTACTCGTTGTCTACTCTGAAAGGTCCAAAGATTTTACGAAGTATTTTTATCACAAACGTTTCCACCGAAGATCTGTCAGCCTCTGACATGATCCATGTTTCTGAGCCATTCATCAGAACTGAGATAGAGTTTGATTGTTGTTGTTCTGGATAAAACTCTACTTAGCATTTGCTTACTATGACCAAGGTAGCATTGGTTTTCGGTTATCGGCTGAAATTGACACGATAAAATACTAGTAGCCCTGTTCCAAGATCTCAAGTTTGAGTAAATACAATATTAACGATTATAAAATCTTAAATTTAGGCTCTCATATAATAGGTATTGCAGATGCTGCATTGAAGAAGACGATTCAGAAATGTTAGAACACTTTCTGTGTACTTGTCCCGCACTCAGATCTCAGACTACGGCTTCGTGGACAATGGCAGTGAGCTGTCCAATACTTTGCCGTTTCAACTTCGCTCTTTCCTTAACTGCGCTGGTTGGTTTTTGTAGTCGTAACCAGCTTTGCTCTCCAGATTCTATATACGAGATTTGTGACATCAAATCGTCGTATCTAGCGCTACATGTATGGGAGTGCCCCATAATCACTTCTATCTATTTAGAAGAATAGTGCCTTATAGATTCGTTCTGTGTTTATGTTCCACAATACTAGTTGAAAAATGAGTATTTAAAAAAACTTTCTAGGTCCAGGTAAAGGTATTAGAACGTAAAAAAGTCAAACGGCTTTGGAGATATTAGAATCTACGAAAGACAAAATGCCTCTTTATAAATCGCAATTTTAAGGTATTTCCTATCCACCATCTGAACTTCGTTTTGTAGCCAGATTACTGGTTTAGAAACTTTTTTTATATACATCGAAAAAGAAATTGATAAATAAATAAAAATAAAATGACGTTAATATCTTCCATTATAATCATGAGATCAGGCCATTAGAACCAAAGATATCATCATTTAAAACAAAAATAACGCTGAAGTCGAATATGCTCGACCTGTTACACTAGTGTAAACAGGTATAAATTTAGGGTTTTTCAGACTAACTCAATTTGAAATGGAAAGATAAACGGTAACGAACAATGGCTCTTTTGGGAAAAATTTGATGGCCGAATAATCTCACGTGCGGCGATGTTGGCGCCAAGATCATGTGATTTAAGGACCGTTGGCATCGTTCTTTGGGGTTTTTTGAAAAGCCAATAAAAAAAAAAAAAAAGACCCTAAAGGATGAGATAATTCGGCACATTAACGACATTGAACTTTAATATGCCTCGTTGAAAATTTACACCATCGGATGGACGTATGCCGCCGAATCCGTGGGGCCATTTAGCCGATTTTTGTTCCGTACATAATTGAGTCTGTCCAATATATCATAATAAAAAGAATGTCAATAATTTCCTAAATAATTCGTGTTTTATTCAAAATCAACATCGGCCCTTGAAATTTAACCACCTATATATTTTTTATATACCTTATTTTATTCAATTAGATTTTTAAACAACAAAAAAAATGAAAAACATTTGGGTTCCGATATTTCATTTGGACTATTCTATATATAATCCAGAGTAAATTTAGAGTTCAAAGATGACGTAACATGGATGTATTCATGAAAAATCAAGAAATTTTGGAATGGTTTATATAGGGGGTACCTCTTAAAATGGGGTTAGAGAAAACCCGTTTGTAAGTGATTACTTGACGGCTTAGGAGTCTTAGTTTCAAATATTGTGGACCTATCTATAGTCTCTTAGATAATCGCTTTGACACGGCAGACGTTAGGACGGACAGAAAGACATAGCTATATCGACTCGCCTTGTCAATACTTATCAAAAAATATATTTATAAGGTATATCAAATGTCTGTTACATACATTTTACAAATGTCTTAATACCCTTCTCTCTTTGGGAACAAGGTATAAATAGACATTTTAGTTTAAAACAAGGAAAAACGTTAACTTCGGTAGAACCGAAGCATAAATACTCGCCACACGAATCTTTAAATAGTTTATGTGTGATCATCATTTTTAAAAATATAGACGAAAATAATTAATTTTTCATACAAAAGTTCAAAAATAATCAGTGAGTTTGTATGGGGCTACATCTAAAAAAGGGGGTGGGCACTTGGTTTTTTATATAAAAAAGTCGTTGCCGGGAAAACCTTAATTTCAAATTTTAGGTTTTTTTTTTTTATTTTTTTATAAAAAAATGCGTAGAAATAAACAGACAGGGCATATTTCCATCAGACGGCATGGCCAAATCGTTCGTCTCTTAAAATTGGTCCAGAATATATATACTTTATGGGGACTACGCGATATTCTTCTTCAATGCGTTACAAACATATCCGACAAATTTAATTTCCGTTTAGTATGTGTGGCGTAAAAAAAACAGATGTTTATGATATGAATTTTTTTAAACTTTTTCCCCTAAAAAAAAATAAAAAAATTTTTAGAATAAATTAAAAAAATTAAATTTTTAAAAAATAAAAATAAAAAAAAAATTTTTTTTTCCGTTACACATAGTAAAAAGGGATAATATTTTTAAAAGTTTGTAATACATTGAAGGAGGCATCGGAGACCCCACAAAGTATATATATTCTTGATCAGCTCGATGAGACGGATCGATCTAGATGTGCGTCTGTCTGTCCGTCTGTTTGTTGCTAAGCGATTTATTCGATGAAGATATAAAGATTTTTGGCTGAATTTTTAAACTTAAGCTTTTTCGGCAACGACTATGTTAAGTTCGAAAATGAGAGTGCACGCCCATTTTTAGGTATAGCCCCCATACAAACTTACCGATTTTTTAATTTTTGTTTAAAAATAGTAATTATTTATGATGTACTCGCTCCCAATTGGGTAAAAACATTTCTTTTGTCATCAGGGTCAAAACCAAGACGCACGCCCTGTAACGGGTATTTCAGTTTCGGTTCCACCGAAGTTAACTTTTTTTTTTGTTTCTTTATGCCAAAGTAATTATGAAAAAGTTTTTTATGATATAAAGGTCAAAATGAAGACTTTTCTTAAAATGGGTTTGCAATATATTTAACTCTATTTGCGTAGGATCCAAACAAATATAAGTTCCAAGTAACGGGCTCCCTCTTTTCTAGACTACTTGTTAATCGGTTTCATACGGGAGACGGACAGGGGGGGCACAGACGGACATAGCTAGAACGATGCAGCCTTTTATACTGATCAAGAAAATATATATAATATTTTGAATAGAAAACTTTCTTATGTATCTAAGTGTGAATCAAAATATAAATTCCCAAAAGCAATAAAGTTGTCTACACGCTTCCATTGCAGCCTATTCTACTGCTGCTGCTGCAGCTATCTACTACTCCTATCTAGCTTTGTATATGTATGAAGGATAGATCATTTTTCAAAATCATTCAAACACTTGTTAAATATTTTCATAACCGATTGATGATGATGTTGCTGACCGATGTATGGCAGCAAACTGTACACATGTGTGTGTGTGTGAATATGAGAATGCATAAATTCAACTTGTTGTCGTCTTATACAGCGTTGACGGCTTGAATTGTGTATATTCACAACAATAATATTTGTATTTATTAACAGATTTTCAAGAATATAAGTTATTTATGACGTCTACAAATGTATGCAGTCACAGGAACAGCAACAAAGACTTATTACGATTTGTTGCCCTTTATACATTTGTTTGTTGTTGTAAAGAGAAAAAAAAATAAGAGACTTACAAACGTCCAGCTATGCCCTTTCAATCACATTTGCTTTTGCTGCAGCAATGAAAATTAATTGATATCTTTGGTATGCAGCAAACAAATACATAAAAATACGTGTATACGCGTCTTGTGTATTGTTAAACCCTTTTTTTTTGAACAGCATGATTCAAGATTGAATGAATGATCGATTACTTGCAACAAAACGTCTCTCTGTCTGCCTGTCTGTCTGTCTGTCTGTGTTGAAAGCGATCATTTTTTTTTTTGCGCAAAATAAGGTCAAGCCTGTGGGGAACTTATGCAAATTTTAAGCTTGAACGTTGAGTCAGACAGCAGAAAAAAAAATGTATCTGAACAAAAGCTATCAACACCCTCAATCAATTTGAATAGCTGCGTTCGGTGTGATGATCATCTTCAGTTCAATTCTATCTGATCGGTCTGATCAAAAGCTAAAGATACACACACAAGCGCATCTATGCTAAGGCTGAGGTCGCGCACGCGTTTTGTTGTTCATTTTCTTTTATTGATTTATGTGGTATTTTAATGGATTTTTTTAAAGTGTGGAATTTATCTTTTTTATTTGTGATATATTGCTAATCCACTATATCAAATGCTAAGCTCGAATATAGAACAGATTTTCAGTAGTTGTGTTAAGTAACAGAACAGCAGCAGCTAAAACATGCATTTTAGAGCATTTTGGGCATTAATCAATACATTTCTGATGCCTGTACTAGCCTATCTGCGTAGGTGTTTGTTGTTTCTTCTTTGGTTTATTTTGTTTGTTCTTTTGACTACATGCAGCTTTAGCTTCCACTTCCACACCTCACTCATCTCATCACAGCCTTCCTGGACATTTGCTTAACTGTTTAACTTCGATGTCGAATCGAAAACTGACACAGAAGTTAAGTTGCACAGAAGCTGAAGGAGTAAAGTTTGTGGTTAAAACAACTGCAGCATGAAATGGCGAGCACACACAAACAACAATAACAACAAGTCAAGTCAAGGTAAGTTTGAGTTCGTATACAAGAGTATGTATGAGTTCAACTTTAGCTTACCGCAATGTTTGTGCAATATTCGCATGCAAGTCAGCAAAGTTTGTATTGACACGCAGTAGCAGTAGCAACACCAACATTGACAGCAGCAACAGCAGCAGCAACAGTAACCAAGAGCGTAGCATTTGCATAAAGGTGTAAAGAGCGTAAGCGCATAAAATGATGCACGTGTACACGTAGGAAGTAGGGTATGGAATTTATATTGTACAGGGTGTTGCAATATGATAATGTAAGCTAAGCTAACTATGCATGGCTACTCGCTACATTAAGTATTTAAAGACCCTTTATGACTGCAAAACGTACACAGCATGCCAAAAAGCAATCGAAGTGAAAAGCAAGCAACTACGTACAACAGAAACGGCAGCTAAATTTGTTGCTACTCGCCATTGATGATGAAGATGGACATATTGCTGTTGCATTACAGATTGAGAAACGAAGTGAAGCGTAATGTAACACCCACCTGAGCGCCGCACTGAACAGAAAGACAGAGTCAAAAACCAAACGAGTCCTGTGGTGTAGTGTGTTGTAGTGTAGTGTCTGTTGTTGTTGCTGTTTTATGTTTTGCTGCCGATAGCTGGCTACTTGCTTATTGCTTGCTTGACTTATGGCAATTGCCAATGCAACAACTTGCTGTTGTTGTTTGTCGATATATATTTTTTATCGCATGTTGTTCGAATGTTGCTGGGCCCCCCCGCAAACATTTGTTTCAACACGAACGCGCAAATGAGTTTACAAGGTGCGATATTCATGTTGCCAGCAACAACTCCTGTTGCTGCCGCTGCTGCTGACAATATTGTTGCTTCACAGTTGTACGTGATGCATAACGCAAAATGAACGACAATGAATAAAAAACAATTTTTTTTTGTTATTTGGCATTAGTTGCTCGCTCTTAATATTAATAAATTTCCTGCATGCAACATAAGCAACAGTTGCAATACCAAAACAAACGTCCTTCAGCCCTTCATTGGTCATTGATGTTGCTGTTGTTGTCGTTGTATGTTACGCTCTGTTGATTTTATATAATTTTAATTAACGCATTCGCACACAGCAACATACAACAGCAGCATCATCGTCGTCTCATCGCCTCGACAAACACGCTAAAAGGTGTTAATTGGCGAAATTTTCATGTTGCGCGCGCGTTCAAAACCCAAAATAAAAGTGACTAACAACAAAAGCAACAACAGCAACATGTTGTTTTTATTTTTTTATTTTTTTGGTTGGTGTGGCTTTTTTTAAGCTACTTTTTTTGTTGTTTTTGTTTAGCATTGTCGCATTGAATGTTGTCAACAAGATTTGCTTTATTAGCTACTTTCGGGTGGCAGCATATGTTGTATGCAACGACAACGGCAACCAGCAGCAGCAACAACAACAACAATAGCAACCTCAAAGATAAGTCGGCGATCGCGGCGGCAGCAACATGTTCGTCTGTAATACAAACCGCACAATATTCGATTTGTGTTGTCGTTTTTTAGCTTTTTGATTTAATGAGTTAACTCAAATGAGTGCCTTTGTATACGGAAGGCTTTATTCAAATAAGAAGCTTCAATTCGAACAGAAATATTGTGTTATGCTAAGGAAACTCTTTTTTATACCCTGTACCCAAAGGGTAAAAGGGTTTATTTAGTTTGTGTATATATATTCTAGATCAGCATTGAAAGGGGTAGAATCGAAACTAGCTATGTCTGTCTATCCTTCAGTCTGTCTGTCCTCGTCCGTCCGTCCATCTGTCTGTCCATCTGTCACGCTATGTGCCGTATGAAAACAATTATCTCTGGGATTATAAGAGATAGTGCTTTCATATATGAAATTTAAACTCTCCTGAGCCGTCAAGTTTGCACTTATGAATGGTTTTTCTTTAACCTTATTTGTATGGGGGTACCCCGCATACAAATGTATCCCAAAATTTTGGGTTTTTACATAAAAACGTCATTGTTTCTTATTCTAGGACTTCTAAATTTAGTATAAATTATGCCTAAGATACTCCCAATAAAAATCCCAATATGGGTAGGACCAAACAAATTTTAGGTATAGTCCCATACAAAATTTACCTCATTTTTCAAGTTTTTGTGTTTGGAAATCCAATACAATAAGGTTTATTTCAAGGATAACACTTTACTTAACGTACATAAAGTTTGGGTACAGGGTTTTTCGCAGTCGAGCATACTCGACTGAAGCGTTCTTTTTTGTTTTTAATATCTCAATCAGTATTTCTTACTTTCTCTCTCTCACAATCTTACTCTTGTTAAATGTTGCACCCCAATCACCTTCTGCAATACAATGAGTGCATACCGTTTACAACAAACATTCAGTTGTATTCACTGTGTACTTACTCTGCTCATTGCTGTTAATAGATAAAAAGAATAGGTAATAGCATACTTTTAGAAACTTTTTTAAGTGCGTACAAATCTTATATAAACCCCACACAAGTCCTTAATGATGCATACTATAATATAGTCCGAACAAAAGTGATTCAAAAATAGTAACTTGGTGTAGGAATCATTAAAACATTAGCATAAGCTTTTGAAACAATAAAATTAAAGGGTTTACTAAATATAAATCTAGACTCGAAACTTAAACTAAACGAGATTTGAATTTTTTTAAAGGTTAATATAACAAACCTTTAACATCTACCTGATACCTACGCTCGGAAATTTTTATGCAGAAGTTACTAAAAATAGTCATATAAGAGAAAGTTGATCTGCCAGATATGAATCGCTCGTTCTCTTCAAAGTGAATAATATAATTTTAGCTTCAATAAAAATGTTCGTTTTACATTCCCAAACTTAGGAAATGTCAAAAATGGAAGGCCCCTTTAACACCAGAAGCAGAAGTCGATAAATTAATGGTGAAATTTATTACTTATTTTATTTAAACTGTGAATATCTTGATCTCTCAACACTGGCTGCACTATGCTGGCCTTCGGCAGGCTAAGCAATTTATTCTGCCAATCTTTCCTAAAACTAATATTCATCTTAGACGTGCTGAATTAAGACTACTCACGTGGTACTTTACGGGTCATAACGTCCTGAGATTTCACCTAAATAAAATAGATCTGTCCTCCGAAACGCAATGTCGGCTCCCTTTGGAGGATAACAAAACTAGTTCACATATATTGTGTGTATGCCCGGCTTTGGCTAGATTTAGATTCATGCAGCTTGATCACTGCATCATAACCCCTGAGCACATCAGACATTTTTCTTGTCAGGCTCATCAAAGCAGCTGAGAATGTCCTTAATCTCATAACCTAACCAGAACTGGGTTTGGGTACGCCATGTCTGCACGCCGTCCTTTGTGTTGTGCGTAGACATTTGAGGGTGTTATGCGCCCTTAATTTCTCTTTGACCACTTGCTTGCCTTGCGAACGCGGTCCAGACACTACGAAACTCTTCGATGGTCGCTGTCCGCCCATTTAAATTAGTTACGGTGTACAATCGTACAAGCTGTACGAGATATAAAAAACTTTATATTTTGTTTTTAAAAATTTTAATTTAATTGATTCTTTTTTTCATACTAATTTAGTTTATATTTTTGTTAACTACTTTTAGTAATAGATATTTTTTTTTATAATTCTTTCTTTTTGTTTATAATTTTTTTTTACAATAATATTTATTTTGGCGTTTACTATTTACAAATGCTGTCTTTATTTTATATTTAATTTTATAAATATTTTTTTTTTCATTTTTTTATATTATTATTATTACTTTTGAGTTGAATCTATATAAAAATGTGCATTACAAATAGATTTTTTTATACATTTAAAAAACAAGCATACAATACAAATAAAACAATAACAATTTATGTATGTGTGCGTATAAATATTTTACAATAGAAAAATTTCATTGAAGAAAAATTACTTACGAGACACACTGTGATCTCTATAAATATGCACTCTATATATCGTAGAATAAAATTAAGTTAAACTACTTAAAATTTAAACAAACTGGATTAAAATATTTAAAATTAAATTAACTAATTTCTTAGACTAATTTAGGACCTTAAATGGAACAGGAATGTTTTTGTTTTTTGTTGCTTAATGCGAATGAATTTGTTGTTTGATTTGTTTGTTTGTTTTGCTAATTAAAAATTAAATTTGAGATTTCTAGATTAATAGGATTATTGAAAAAAAAATGAAATAAATGCTTAAAGCAATGCATTTCATAGTTACACAAAAAGAAAACTTTTACTAAAGAAAAAAAAAAAAAACACAATTAATATTTTTAGTTACGAATGTTAAAAATTATGCTAAGCTTAAGATTTAATATTTTTTTGTTTATTTAATTGTTTTTCAAAGATATTTCCCTTTTAAACTGCTTTAGCAAAAGGCATAATTGCTCGGTTTCCTTTTTTAGATACTTGGCAGCACATATACCATTTATCTCTTCAATTAATTGGTTCTTAAATTGAGCAAAATAATTTGTGCGTTTCTGTTTAAGATACTTTTGCTTTTCTTAAGTTTGTGTTCTAATATAAAATTTTGACTAGGAGAGGACGTTTTTCACTGTGTCACAAGCTATCCGCATTAACGGCGTTTAACGATCAAAATATTTCATTTTTTTATAACGATTTATTGATGTGTACGCGCCGCATGATGCTCTAGTCACACTTCACTGGGCATACAATGTACACTAGAGTCCTGTGACATTTCATCCATGGAGGATTCTGTAAAGAGAACGAAAAAAATAAAAAAAGTTAATAAATTGTTTAGAATTTTGAGTATCAAAACTTTTGTATCAGCTTTGATGAACTTGTGTGTTCGTTTTTACTTATCTAAAAAGGTATTATATTGATGAGAAAGGGCGTTGCATTCTTTTTAAAGAAATATGTGTAGACAATACTTTTGTGAAGTGCGGAACATCTGATACTTTATTATTAGAGTCGAACTAGCTATATCCGTCCGTCATGCTGCCTGCCGTATGAGAACGATTTCTCGAAGACTATAAGAGATAGAGCCTCCATATTTAAAACTTAGACTTGCACTTGCAAACGGTTTTTCTCTAGCCCCATTTTAAGGCGTTCCCCTCCAAAGCTACCCCAAAATTTTGGATTTTTGCATACAAACGTCATCGCTTCTTATTCTAGGAAGACTAAATTTAGAATTAATTATGCCAATGATAGTCCCAATAAAAACCAATAAGACCAATACGGATCGGACCAAAACAAATTTTATTTTCCATAATACACATACATACCCCACTTTTTAAGCTTTTGTATGATAATCCAATACTGAGATTAAACTTAGACTTAAGGAACTAAAGATTGGGTACAGGGTATCTTGCAGCATACTCGACTTTAGCGATCTTTCTTTTTTTTTTTTTTTAAATATCGTTAGGGGAACCACCCGGAAAAATCCCTACTTTCCCGAGACATGGTAATGCTTTCCCATTTTTATTTTTCCAAGTCGAGACCAATAGACAGATTATGTCTAGCACCAAGTTCTCAACTCAACTTCTCATCTTTTATTTCAGATATAAATTCATGAAGAGATGTATTTTAGAACCAAAACTGATTATTCGTTGGTTGAGGTTGAGAAAAATTTTGGAAAAGGACCTAAGGCCTTTAAACTGGTAACTTTGTTTTAGAAAATTTGAAAATTGTAGAAAATTTTAGAACATTTTTTTTTCAAACTCCTTCATCGGGGGTTTTATCCCGACAAAAGGATATAAAAATTCGGAGATGTAGCAATTTTACAATGAGTATTACCATTTTTTTTTTTTTTTACCTATGCTTTTTGGGTTTGATGTTCCCCGAATTTGGATTCCTTTTTATCATATTACTTAAGATTTCTGATCAATTTAGCTATGTCTGTCTGTCTAAATTTATTCTTTGTTTTGAGCCTGAGGTCTACAGTAAATATTACCAAATATTATTATTTTTACCTAACCTTTATGGGGTTGATGATCTCGAATTTGGATTCTTTTTATCATATCACGCAAAATTTCTGAACAGTTTAGCAATGTACGTCTGTCTGTATTTGGTTGTTTGGGTGTGAATATATTTATTATGTGTTTTTGAAATTGTTGAAGTCGAATGCAGAGTCCAATTCATTCTAGACTGCCATAGATACTGGTCTTCGTTTTCGAATTTATCAATTTCAAAGACATGCGATAAATATACCAGGCATTCAGTTCTGAACAAACTAATTAACTAATTTTATTTATTTTTTTATTTGAGTGAATATTCAATCTACAGTAAAGATTTTATTAAATAATTTTCAATAACATACCATGTGATGGATATAGCGCTCCTTTATTGCCATTCATTTGCATTGGATTGGGACCATTATTCTGAAATGAATACGTTAACTGCAGGTTAATATGACGGGCAAATGAGCTTCCTTCCGGTTCACGTACTGCAAAATCAAACGAAAAGAAATTCATTTGGTTAGTTTTTTTTGCCATCTTAGTTATAGTGCTCTGTGATAAATTTAGTTAGAACCTACTTTTTAATGCAACTATGGTTAGGTATTCAAACATGCATCATTCTACAATCATACATACTAATCTCAACAGCTACTACAACTACACTAGTCCACTACTTACTTTTATTCTTACCGGCATGTATATGTTTTTTCTGTCGCGCACGCGAGTTCTGAAACCAAACTTGCGTAACACGTTTACTCAGACCCGTCACCGAGGCAATACGCTCCAAATCCTGACCATCCGGATTACTGTCAATCTGAAAATTTGCCTGCAATACTTGCAATTGCTCTTCAGTGAAGGTGGTGCGTACACGTTTCGTTTTACTTTTGTGATAACCATCACCATCACAGCCATCTAAAAAAGAGAAGATAGAAAAAAAGATGATGTTTATAGTAATATTTACGATTTAACTATAAGTCTACAAAGTTAAAGTGCAATGTTAAAAGCATTTTGACAGTAGACCAAATTGAAAATGTCAAAAACGTTTAGATTTAAAGTGTTGGTGGTCTATTCAAACCGTACCATACAAGTATATTCCGATCAACGTTTCATATGTTGCCGTTGCCTGTATCTGTATCTGTATGTGTACGTGACTGCTTGTATTTATATACTTTTGTTGCAGTACAAACTGAAAACCATGACAAAAGTTTCTGAAAACCATGCAGTCGCATGTGATTTAGGGCTTATAACGACGACAGCGACGATGACGATGACGGCGACAAGGTAACCAGTAAAAGCAGCGCGACAACATCAAATACTAAAGTCTAAACTATATAGTTCGACTAGGCCATATACACATGTCTGGTTAAGTTGACTCTTGGCCGCCACGTCGCGTCGGTTATAGCACGTCGCGCTACTTGTCAACTTGGACTGTGGCCTGGCGTCAACTTTGATATGTTTTTTTATGCTTCGGTTATGACACGATTCTGTCAGCTCCCCAAAAAAAAAAAAAATAAAAAGTAGGGTTGATTGACTGAATGACTGAATGACTGACTGACTGTTAGATTGATGGTAAGACTTAGAGTATGAAGTATGAATGAATGGCTGACTGACTGGCTTGTTGGTTGGCTATGTCGCCATTTACGCTATGTGGTTGGTCTAATGTATCTCAATGCTTTGTCATGTGTGCCTGTGTGTAGTTGTTTTTGTGCGTCTATTTAAACGTGGCTAAAATTATTGTTGTAGCTGTCGCCATTCGCACATTTGCTAAGCAAATCATGCGAACGACATTTGCTCGATTTTTGCTTTCGATATTTTTATTTGTTTGGCTTGGAGTGATTTTTCTGTATTTGTAGTATCTATGCAATACTTTTTTTTGGCTTTTATTTGTAAGTTAGCCTCAATTAAAAATATTTTGCCGGATGGCACTTTTTTTTCTAGGATTAAAGATTCAAATATACATAACTAGGTTAGTCAAGGGTCCGAAATGTGATCCTTGAACGTGAACTTGTTTAAATAGGTTAAGTGAACATTTGCATGCTTGACTTACATTTGATCATGTCGTGCAATAATTGTCTTGAGTGTCTTTGACTAATAATCGAAATTGATAAGCAAATAGTTGATATGAGTGAATATTGTAGGAAACAAACATTCAGTTGTACACAGTGTGTACTTACTGTGGGAACAAATTTTTTTAATGGTTTATGTGGGAAGCTGTTTTACACTTTGTATGTGTAATAAATTTTGTACAGTTCAGTACTCTTCGAGGTCCGAAAGAAAAGCATTAATAATATCTAAATATATCGAAGATGAACATCGATGACAAAAATACTTACGTAGCCCTAAAAAGTATAGATCTGTATTTGCATTCCTACTGATCGATGGGAACGGGATAAGAATTTCCGCCCGTCCCGAAAAAATGGCTTTCCCGATGCAGCCCATCCCGAAGATTTTTAAATTATCGCGCGGGGGAACTTCTCTAGCAAGTTTTTGAAGTAGTGGCACAGAGTTAGGACTGTGTGATTAATCGATTAATCAATGAACAACCGATTATTTTTTTTAAAAAAACTGATCAATTAATTGAAGAATCAATAATTGATGAATCAACTGATTAGTTAATCAATAATGAAGTAGTTGATAGAGGATAGAGGACAGTCTCGGCATTGATTAGATGCGTGATTAGAAAGGTTCTGCAGTATGAGAAGCAAAAAAAAAAAAAAAGGTCTTCACTTTTCTTCTTTTTTAAGTTATACTTAGATAATGAAATATAATAAAATCAAAAAGTTATATCAAAAGTATCATGATTAGATCATGATTAATCAGCAACATCGATTTATTCTTCAATCATCAACAATCGATTTATTTTTACAATCATCAACTATCGATTATTTCCAACAATCATCCAACAATTACACAGTTGCATTATCAGTTTGTCGAAAAGTTTGTTACGCATTAAAGGAGCCATCTGACCATATAAAGTATATATATTTTTGATCAGCTTGACGAGGTAAGACGATCTCGCTCTATGTCCACCTGTCTGGTTGTGTCTTGCTGCGCGATATATTCGAATTTATTTATTATTTCAGTAAATTCCCGCAAATTTTGAAAAGATTCCCGATCTTGCTCAATCTCGTACAATTTGTCGTGACTTGCGGGAATTTCCGTACGACGCCCATCTCTAATTCCTTCATTCAGTTCATTTTTTTTTTACTTTATTCCAAAGAAGCACGAAAAATAATATGTAATTTTGTGTAGCGTATTAATATATAAATTAAAAGTCTCAGTAGAAAAGGACGGAAATAAAATACTTTTTCATTTATCAACAGAAGGAACAACTCAATTTATACACTCTCTTCTTAGTTTGTGCTCGAAAAGAGACTTTCGATTTGCATTGTATAAATTTAATGATTATTCGTTACTGGTCAACACCAAATATCGTATATACACTGGCTGTATACATATGTTATGGTCATAGATGGCTTAAAGCGTTAATAATTGATAACATGCATTCGTTCAGACGCACATTGATGATGTGTTGCTGCACACAGGACAGACGCAAAGCTTCCGCACAAAAAACAGTTGCACGTAACGCACTTGTTTTCAATGTGGCGCCTATTATTTAATACCAATTTTTTCTTTTTCGCTCGAATGTTGATGCCATGGAGTAACCTTGCGCATACTTTTTGTTTTTTTTTTTTTTTTTTTTTATTTCAACTTTACTTACCGTCACTCGATGTGGTGCCGCCCTCAACCGTTTCCAGATAGTGTGCCTTGCACAAAACTCTGTCCTCCATGAGTGCAAATTGTTCGCCCGTTGATAGCTGGCGCCCGCACTGATCGCAAGCGAAGCATGCTAAATGAAATACTAATTCTCGTGCACGTCGTACCCAATCGGAGGCGGATATGCCGCGACAGCATTTTGAACATTTGGCGCCGAAATTTCTGTGAAAATTTAAAAAAAAATAAAAATAATATAAATAAAATGAATTTCAATTAATTTTATACACTCGTTAAATAGTGTTAAAAGAATAATACAGACTCAAATGTCAGTTTTAATTGTGCGCGTTTTGAGTGCGTTTTGTATGCGTTTTTTTTTCGCTGTCGCCGGAAGTTGCATTTTTTTTTCGAAATGAACTTACATCTTTTTATTTATTTATTATAGATACATATATGGTATATAGTATATATTGACTGGCATTAAATGTAAGTTGTGTCGCATTGTTAACTTTTGAGCTTATTTTTTCAGCAACAACAAAAACAACAACGTCCAAAAATAACATTGATGAGTTGCTTGTTTTATTGTGTATCTCGAATATCTTAATACTTAAAATTCTTAACTTAAAAAATAAATATTTTTCCAGCATCGTTTAGCATTACTACAGCGCATTTACTGTTGTTGTTGTTGTTGTTGTTTACTGCTGCCACTTCGTATGTGTCTGTTGCTGTTTGTTGCTATGTTGTATTTTTGTGTATCTTAAAGATATTTTACTTGCAAGTTTCTTTTTTTTTTTTTTAACATTTTCTATCTTTCGTTATTTCTCAATTGAATTCGTTTCAAGTTTTTCCTTACTATTGCAACCAAATACTTTGCTGCGACTTAATTTCGTTTCTTTATTTTCATTTTTTTTCTCCTATTTTGCCGGCTTATATGCATTTGATGTTTATCTTACGGATTAAATTGTTGTCTATACAACAGTTTGAGTTGATATTACTTGTTGTCGTTGTTGTTGTTGTTGTAATAATTGTAACAATTAACTATGCTTTTTTATGTTTGTCTCAAATGAAAAAACACGATTGTACACATATAAGCGTATTTTATTCAATGTAGTGTGGGAAAATTGTTGGCCAACACTTGTATCCACAATCAATCGGATGAAAATATTGTACATACTATACTGTTTCTCTTTAGAAAAGCTGTATTCGTGTTATCAAAATATTTGGCGTTATTAATTTACTTTGGAGACAGTTTAAAAGCTTTCTAAATGAATGTTTATATTGAGTTTAAGATACACATTTGTTGTAGTTTAATAGACTTTTCAATGAGCTACTTTTTTATTTAGTTTAAACGAAAAAAAAAAAACTACTATCGAGTATGGTAGACTATAAGGGTTAGGTTTGTATGGGAGGTATTGTTAATAATTGTTATATCTGAGCCAAATTGAAATATTTTTACAATTTAATTCATGCTAAATTTAGTGTTCCTATAGATTAAGTTATAAAAAAATATGCCAAATATTCTTCATGCCCAAACTCCAAAATATAAGAACTGCCAATAGACTGTAAAATTACTACCCAAAATTACGTCATTTAAATGACGTCCATAGGAAAAGATATAAGCCAAATCTTTAATGGGGTTATTCAAAATTTTGTTGGGCCACCCATATTGGCATTCATTGGGACACCATGGCATCATTTCACCATGGCACCATTTTCTAGAATAAAAAAAAAAAAAAAAAAAAACAATATGTTTATGTAACCAAAATTTGGGGCACCATTCACCATGGGGACCATTCAAAATTTGTGCACCTACCCATATTGGCACATTTCACCTTGGCACCATTCATAGACATAATTTATGGCTAAATTTCCATTTTCCAGAATAGGCACCATTCACTTTTTATGTCAAAACCCAAAATTTTGGGGTCCATTTGCATGGGGGTACTCATTCACCATGGGTCTAGAAAACCATTTGTAAGTCACTTGGCCTAGGGAGTGTACCATTCACCATGAAAGCTTACCTCTTATAGTCACCGAAATATCGACACCATTCACCATGGCACCATTCACGACATGGCACCATTCACCAATGCTGATCAAGCATTCACCATACTCTATAGGGTCCATCTTGCCTCCTTCGCCATGGCACCATTCACCATGGCTCTTTCCTTGGATACGGAGTCAAAATGTAAGAACGCTATAGTCTAAAAGAAGCTCAATGTTAATCGTCCAGGAAAAATAAAAATTTTTTAAAAAATAACAACCCCCCCCCAACACCAAAAAATGTTCTGAACGGCAATTTGAGTGATATTTACCTCACTACCAATCTCTCTTTTACTCAAATAACGATTTTTAAGAATCATTTTTTAGATTTGTTGAATTCATGGTCGAAATAGACGAAGCCTCCGAAACGAGTCAATTCTTCCACCACTTCTCGACCCTCCTTGAACGTCTTGTACCACTCGTATGCTCGGGTTTTCGATATACACTATTCACTATATGATTCTTGTTCGATTTGTTCGACCAGTAATTTTGTTTGCTACAAAAAATTTTATGCAAACTCTTTGCTCCACAGTTTTATCCATGAAATTTGCCGGACCCACAAAAGATCTACTCAATTTGACAAAAAATTAAAACACATTAAATGACTAATGTACCAACCTAGAAAAAAAATTGGACGATATCTCTACCCGAGACTATTTAAATAAAAATTTTCGCGTACTTTTTTTCAGTAGACTTGAGTTACTCGAATCGATTTTATTTCGTGTATCCTTTTTAACCGTTTTCGGGTAATTGTGCAGGGCTCTAATATGTACATAGCTAAATTGATTTAACTTTCAGTTATTTTATTGGGTCTACCATGGCACCTTCTGAATATTTTATAAACTATAAGAATTGACTATTCACAGAAAACAAAATAAACATAATACTTAATTATTTTTTTGATAAAGCAACAAAAACAAAACAGAATTATGTTATATATTATCAAATACATATCTCGCAAGCCATGAAATATATACTTTAATTTTCAACGCCCATCACTTTCAATTAATATGCATGAAATTTATTCAAATCGAAACCATTAACACTTTTAAGCTTATAAATATGAAACGCATACAAAAGATACAACTAATAAAATTAAGCAATGTTTCATAAATAAAACATGTTCTAAACTCATAAAATGTGAAAAACTTTAAAGTTATGTTTCCATAGCAAAAATAATTCTATGCCAAGTACTCACTTGCTATAGTCGGCCTTACAATAGACCTGTCGTTCCCGTATAAAGCATGATTGTTGACGATCCAGCGGGCACATGCACATGCAACAGCGTAAACAGTTTGCATGCCATGAACAACCGCCAACCTCAAGATAGAAACGATCTGAGATTGGCTCTCCACACGCTGCGCACGAACGCAGCTCAGTCTGGAAAAAAAAGTAAAATAAATAAAGTTATAAAATGTGTCTTTATATAAAATATATATTACAAAATATTATTTATAATATTTTTATTGTTTAATGTTATATGCAACATTAATTATGCAATTATCTAAATATTTAAATTAAATATTACATGTGAGCGCACATAATAAAGGCTCAGATACTTTTTTTTTGCTTTTGACCATTTAATAGGTTTGAGTAGCACGACTATAACTCAGAAACTAGAAGAAATGCAACTAGTTTTTTGAGTTAAAGTAATTCTACTCGCATCTTTATTTCGAATAAACGCATTTGCACATTAATGAGTTGACTACCGATTTATTTTATTTTAATAAAAGTTTCAAATGATATTTATCTTAACTATTTTATTTGGTTTTTTGTTTTGTTTTTGTGATTATAAATGATAAAATATGATAAAATATGTTTGCTATAATATAATCTAAAACTGATGATATGCGAATTTTGTAGGAATTTCTTATACGATATCTCTATGATCTTTTGTCTTCGTTAGCGCAGCTTTTGTTGTAGCTTTCAAATGAAATCGTTCAATAAATCTATTAAACATTGCGGCTTCTGTTTTTGTTCAAGCATTTGCTTTATTTTATTTTACTTTGTTTTATTTTTTAATATTAAAATCACCAACAGCTATTAAAAATCGTATGCAAAATGTTAGTTCGACCAGTAATCTTTTGATTTCAAAAAACTCAGCTACATATAAATTTTTGAATTTTTTAATCGATTTTTTTAATCTTCTAAATCGTTTTAGTTGTATATTAGTTTCAGCATAGAGTTTGTAACATCCGTTTTTTATAATTGTTTCAAATCCTTATAAAAAAGCGGCCCACACAAAAGTATTGCGAAAAACAAATAGACTCTCGAAAAATTCATCTCTTAGTTCTATATTTTGAATTTTTTTTTGAGCTCTCAAACAAGTAGTGTATCAAAGCTGCGTTCCTAACAAAAATATAAGTATCTCGTTTTTTTATTTTATTTATTTTTTTTTGTTTACCATTTGAACTTAATATTATATTTTAGTAGCGCTCAGTGTTGTCGCAAATATTTATTGATTTTCTCATAAATATTCAAATGCTATTCCAATTTTTTTTTTTCGACTGTTGCTGCTGCTGGCTCTCGTACATATTTTATTTTATTAAATTTTTTCGGTCAAAGTGTTTTAAACAAATTTTATTGCGTTCCATAAAGTATGAAAATTATAAATTAAAAAAAAAAAAAATGATATAAATATTTTATTTACATTGCGCAGTATTTTTTTTTTTTTATTTATTTATTATTTTTTTTTTTTTTTTTTTTTTTTGTTATACTTTGATATTATTGTATTTATTGTATTTTCAAAATAAATACAATATTTCCCATAAAAAGAAAATAAAAACAAAATTAAGATGCATATTTGCAATATTTAAAATGTGCCAAATTAAAAAATGTATTTTTAAACGCTTCTGGTCAAACTTTAATTAATATTGAATTTATTTTGAATTTTTTCAATATTATTTTTTAAACGAACAAACGAAATAATAAAATAAATATATAAAATATATGAAAAATTGCATATAAAATATACTTTATGTATGCATTTGCAATAAACTTTATTTTATATTATGAACATTTAAAATAAAATTAAGAATATTTACAAACATTTTATTATTTCAAACAAAAATGACAATCCCACACCCTAGGATTGGTGTCGCAAATTCTGTGAATTCTCCATATATTATACATTTTAAAATAACACTTTTTCGTAGATTTGATGTAAAAACCTGAATAATAAATATCTTTTAACCGAACAACGATGTTTCTCTTCATAAATGGTCATATAATATTGTAATACCCAATCATTCATTATTTAAATTTTTACTATTAATTATTTTTTACAGGAACTCAAAAAAAAATTCAAACCGTAAAAAAAAAAAGAAGAAACCAAAAAATAATACTTTTTATTATGTTTATAATACTAAATGTAAAATAAATAAAAAATGGTGATGTTATTCTTTCACATTTTAATAAGAGTAACACAGTTATCAGATTAAAAATTTTTATTTTTAAGAGTTTCTACAGTTAAATCTACAAAAAATTTTAGTTTCCCATTTATTACGGCTTTGGCACCAATAAATATTATCCGATTAAAAAAAAAAAATTCGCGTCTTCTTATTTTCGATATAGAAAAATCCTAGAGTGTGGGAGCATTTTTTACAAATTTTTCGTATGTATTTTTGGACTACTCAAATGTGTATACAAGACTTCCCTATTAGAAGTTTTTAATAGGCTCCATTTTAAATAAATTGTATGAATTGAAGATCTAACTATGCCTTATCGTATGTGTTTCTAGTTGGTTCGAATCCGGAGCGCATTTTATATCTGAACGAGTGAAAAATGTTCATAGCTGAATTGTTGAATAAACTGACGTGATGTGATAAAGTAAACTCAACAGCGTCAAAAATTAATAGCAATCATGATTCGACTTTCAATCATGATTGCTATTAAAGACCCTCTTTGCAATAAGTAGCAGCTAATTCTCTATTCGTAATAAACGTTCAATATACTTATAAATGGTTTTTTTTTGGGCAACTTTGGGACTTCGCACCAAACCGCGAAGGTTTTTCTCAGATAGGTAAAATGACGCTCATTTTAGTCATATGCATATTTAAATGGCTAAGCCATCAAAATTTTTTTTTATAATTCAAGTGGCTCTATATATTTACTAACAACCATGCGATTTACGATTTGTTAAATTCGTACGATTTCAAATTAATCGAGTTTCGACAATCGCAAAACTTATGTTATCGGTCTAAGTAATTCATAAATTGTTGTTGCTTTGATTATATTTTATGCCTTTAAATTTAGGCATTAGTAAAAATATTGATTTAAAATTGATTTCAGAATCAGTGACTGAATAAAATAAAAATATTTTAAGTAATCGACAGATTATTCTTTGTATAATACTATGCATTTACTTTTTATTTGACTTACTTAAACGCTGCCGGTTTGGAACCGGAAACGTTTTGAGATTTGCGATTGCTGGAGCACCCAAATTTGCGATTTGAAAAGTAAATCGCAAAATTTTTGTGAATGCGATTACGGATGCATGGCTATACGAGGTGTGTTCAAACATTATTGCGAATTTTGAATTTTCGCGGGTTACGTATATTCGAATTTCGATTTTTTTGTGGCGTTATGTTGGTACTCATGTTTTGACTTATGCCGACAAGGTCGGCCATTTTGAATGATCACTTAATTGTTGACAGCTGCTTTTCTTGCACGTGTTTTGGATCGTCTTCGATTTTTACCTATTAAAAAAATGGATCAAAGAACCTGTATCAGATTTTTTTTCTGAATGGAATAAATGGAATAAAAATGTTGAAGAAGGCTTATGGGGACCGAGCTCTACCAAAATCAACAACATTTGATTGGTATAAATTGTTGAAAGAAGGTTGCGAACGTGTGGAAGACGAAGAGCTCCCTGATCAACCATCGACCTCAACGGACGATGCTCACATCCAAAAAGTAAAAGAATTAGTGCTTGCACACCGACGATTAACTATGAGAGACATTGCTGATGAAATTGGCGTGTCGAAAGGATCAATTAATACAATTTTGAAGGATGTTTTGGGCCTCAAACGTGTCAAGTCTCGGTTGGTACCAAAAATGATGATTTTTTTTTTTAAAAACTGTAGTGATTTTTCGTGACTTTTTTGCCAAAAATCCAACCAATGTCGTTCCTCAACCACCGTATTCGCTTGATTTGGCACCGTGTGACTTCTGGCTATTCCCAAAACTCAAAAGACCATTCCGGGGAACGCATTTCGAGACGATTGAGGAGATAAAAGCTAAATCGAAGAAGGCGCTGATGGCTATACCGGAAGTTTTAGGATTGGAAAAAAACTTTGGCATAGGTGTTTTTTATCGGGAGGGGATTACTTTAAAGGGGACAAAATAGATATTCATGAATATGAAATAAATAATTTAAAAAAAAAAAAACACAAAATATGCGATACTTTTTGAACACACCTCGTATTAAAGTTCCTGATTTTAATACTTTTAGTAAATTACATCGGATATCTATTTAAGTTCTAGATTTTTCTAGTACAAAATAAATACAATAAAAATAGCCAACTAAGTAAACAAACTTTCAAAATAGAGAAAACAAATTAATTTTCAACAAATGCTAAAAATTCACAAATAAACAAATTTTTTAAAAATAGAATATGTTTTTTTTAGATTTATTTTCGGTTTGCTTCATTAACTATGCAAACTTCTTAATCATAGCAATTGTGATTGTAAGTCTATGATTTAATACTACAACTAATTAAAATTATTAAATGACGCAAAGATAAGTCACTTGCCTCTTATTTTAACAAATTGTTATTTTTGTTTTTTAACAATTAATTAATAGCAAACATTTTTGTTGTTTATGTTGAACAGACTCATTAATAAAGAAATGAAGGCAAAAACACACAAAAAGATACGGCAGCATCAAACAAAAATGATTACAATTAATCAAAAAGATAAAATTCAAGTAAGTAGCAATGACAAAAATATTTAACAAATTAATTAAGCTGTCTATAAATTTGTTTATATATCAAAAAAAAAAAAAAAAAAAAAAGAACAGAAATTTTTTTTTAGATTGGTAATTTCACAGAAGAATTGTTTTGCAATGAAGTATAAAATAATTGCTGATTACAAATTTTTTATTAATGACAAATAGAATAAATGTTGACTTTTAAAACAAAAGCAACAATAAGAAAAACAAATAGTTAAATAAAAAAAAAAAAATAAATAAAAACAAATTTAAATACACACATTTAAATATTTAAACAGAACGCGGCCATGACTAGCCGCAAGCGGCAAAAGATCTAAGATATTAAAAAAAAAGATACATTTTTTTTGTTCTATTTTGACGTCTACAACAATTACAAAAACAAATAACTAAAAGTTTTTTGTTGCTTTTTTATTTTTTTTTTTTTTTAAATATATTTTTAATAGCAATTTTATGAGTTGTATTAAATAAAATATAAATGTACTTTTTTTTTTTGTATCTTTAAGTAATTTGCAACTGTTTAAATATAAGTAACTGAAATGTAATGCATGAATATTTCTTTTTTTCTTGCTTAACAGTAGCTGCAGCATTCAAGCAAACAATATGGCAGTTATAGATATAATCTATAAAGTATCTTATAGATACGCGACAACCAATGGCTGCTCAAACAAAAAAAAAAAAAAGCAACAAAAATATTTTATTGAAGTACTAAAAGTCACGCTCTTGTGCGCACACACAAAACATGTCAAAATTATTTATTACAATTTTATAGACAACATAGCAAATATATACAAAGATACTTTACAAGCGCAACCACTATGCATGCAGACCAGCAGCAGCAGCAGTAGTAACCAAAAACAAACAACCAAACAAAAAAAAAAAGGAAAACTAGCTACAAATATGCGTACATGACAGGATAATAGTGCGAACAAACATACATCACATTGCCCAAAAAATAATAATAAGAGAGGGGAGTGTGTATGCGCGCGCGTTCTTTAGTGTAACTGCTTTGCGTATCTTTGTTTTGTTCTTGTTGTTGTTCTATAGAAATTCCTTTGAAAATATTGTTGAAAAATATGGCCACCATCAACCGCAGGCGCCGCATTTTTGGTCTACCTCAACTCAACCTCAACTCACATTTAACGCAGGCGCGCGCAACATGTATCTGCTGCTGCTGCTGCTAACTTCCCTCTTGCAAAAGTATCTGTATCTGTGTAAGTTGGCATTCTAACTATATGCGCTGCCATTGCTACTGAGTTGCTGCTGCCATTTAACATGTGACACGTTTAATAGTAAAGCACAGCATTTTTGCAGCTACCTTTTGCTTATTTTCAGATTGCGTTGCCGTTGCCATTGCCGCTGTCACTTTCATTTAACTTTTCACATTTTTCGTTTAGCTGTCATACGCGTGTATATGTAGCTATGTATGTATCTATTTTACTATTTGTATCTGTGTTCTTTTTGTAGACATACATATTGTAGCTGTCAAATGTTGCTAGTTTTATGTCGCGTAGGGTGTTTTTTGGTAATTTGTTTTTCTGACACCCCATGCCTTGCCTTATTTGATGTGACATGCAAAGCTAGTTGAGTTATTTTTTTTTTTTTCGCTTCTTTAACTCATTTTATATGACATTGCAGTGTGATATATCACATATATGGTACAAGGTTTATAGACTTTGGTTTAGTTTTTAGACTTTTTTATATACAAGATGTTAGCGTCGGAACAGTTTAAGTTGGAAATTGTTGTGAGGTATGCATTAAATTTTAATTTAATGTAATATTAATAAGTATGTGAGCATTTGTCTGTCTGTCCATTTCTCTTGAAGTTTTTAAGTATGAAAAATCTAGCGTTAAGATACATTTTCTTATGATTATTTAAAGATAAAAATGTATCTTTTGCTAAAGGCTATCTAATATTTTATTCTATAGCTGCACACACACACACAATTCACTGCTTAAATTGTATCTCACACTATTTTTACTTTATCAAGTCATTCTATAGCTATATTTGTATGTATCTTTATATAGCGCCAATAAAATGTTGTTTTATTATAAACTTGCACCTTGCAACTTTTACTTAATGTCATAAATAAAAAACACAACGCTTGACGTTTTAATACGAAAACAATAATAGCCAACTTGCCAAGAATGCAATAAAATTGACAAGCTGCCATTTAATACTAACAAAAACCTCTTTGCCCCTATAATTCCCTTTTTAACAATTTTTATATGCGAATTCTGGCTAAGACGTTTGTGTGATAAATTAAAAAAACTACAACGCTATTGAAATAATGCTAATAAAATGTTATTGTTTTTTTTCTTCTCTTTATAATATAACGAAACCATAAACAACAAAAAGATACAATAGCTACAAAAAACATGCATTAAAAAAAAAGATATAAAAATAATGTTTAAGTTCAGAATTTTGTACACAAATTTTTTTGGCTTTTGTATACTAAATGACTATTTAAAATACTTAGCTGAAAAGTAGCTTCAATGAGCTGCATTATGAATGAATCTGAAAGATACAATTTTGCATGATGCAGTAGTTTTCTTTTTTAAACTATACAGCTACTGCACAGTAGCTGCAATAGTATTTTGAAGTACAAAAGCGTGATTTTTCTTTAAATGCAACATCTTCACAGTTTGTATTTTTTTTTTTTTTTATGAGTTGCCGCTGCACCGACCGCAAATGTTGCACTCTGTTTTTAATTTTGTGCGACACAGAAGATCGATTGCTGTGCGCGTTGACAATTTACACGTCATTGCGCAAATTGAGCGATCGATCGTTCGATTGATTCAAATGATATTGCAACGCGATACATATGATCAATCGATAGTTTAAAATGAAATGATACAGCGAAAACACTGTGAGTCTATAAAGTGAAATATATACAATGTAAGCTGACAAAAAAAAAGATCTTTGGTAAGCGTAAGCAAGCGTGTCTGTATTAATTTTTTTTTTAGGTATATTTTTTTTTTTTTGTCATGTCATCTAACTTTGAGGTGATAATATTTTATATTGAGGGACAAGCCTCTGCTGTCGATAGACATATAAATAAATAAATAAAAAAAAATAATAATAATGATAATAAAGAAATCACAAATAAAAACAGCGTGAGAATGCTGACAGCAAAAAAAAAAAAGAAGAAAAATTTTATAGAAAAAAAAAAGAGTAAACCAATACAATAAGATACTTTGCTTTGGAAAAATATTATTTATAAAAAAAAAAAATAAAATAAATAAATATTTTGATTATGGCAGCTTTTACTTTATATGATTCAAAATAAAAAATAAAAAAATTTTTTTTTTTTTTTTTTTTTTTTTTTGCTAATAATTTTCAAGACCTTTAAGCGCCATTCGAAGGTCTTTATTTATTTAAAAAAAAAAAAAAAAGAAAGAAAAATAAAAAATTAATAGCAGCAATTGATGTTACTAAACTTTTATGTATTTATGACAACGCCAGCTATCGTGAACGTTTAAAATTCTATGCGACTATGACTTTCGAAAAGTTAAACGGTGTAGTTCTAAGGCATTAAGTGCGCTAAAAGTTGGCAATGCAATAAATAAAACACAAAGAAATGAGAAATGAATGATCTTATGCTCATATACGCTACATACTTATAAAAAAAAAAAAGATTTTTACAACAAGTACACAGTGAGTACAACTGAATGTTTGCTGTGTACTACACTTACTCGTTACACATTGCATGCACATTCAGTCAAACTCATACACGCTACGTACTTTTAATAAAAAAAGATTATTACAACAAGTACACAGTGAGTACAACTGAATGTTTGCTGTGTACTACACTTACTCGTTACACATTGCATGCACATTCAGTCAAACTCATACACGCTACGTACTTTTAATAAAAAAAAAGATTATTACAACAAGTACACAGTGAGTACAACTGAAAGTTTGCTGTGTACTACACTTACTCGTTACACATTGCATGCACATTCAGTCAAACTCATACACGCTACGTACTTTTAATAAAAAAGATTATTACAACAAGTACACAGTGTACAACTGAATGTTTGCTGTGTACTACACTTACTCGTTACACATTGCATGCCATTCAGTCAAACTCATACACGCTACGTACTTTTAATAAAAAAAAGATTATTACAACAAGTATACAGTGAGTACAACTGAATGTTTGCTGTGTACTACACTTACTCGTTACACATTGCATGCACATTCAGTCAAACTCATAAACGCTACATACTTTCAAAAAAAAAATTCATTACAACAAGTACACAGTGAGTACAACTGAATGTTTGCTGTGTACTACACTTACTCGTTTCGCTTTACATAAACATTCAGTCATACTCATTGCTTTGGAATTTAATTTCTTGCAAAATAATGAAAACCTTAGCACAAAAAACTACGCTGCGTTTAATTTTAAATATGTATATCGACATAAGCCAGAGTAGCTACAAAAGTATCTTTCACAAAATACTTGCATTAAAATATATTTTTAATGAATTTTATTTATATTTTTTCAATACACTTTTAACGCTGTTTACCAATCAAAATATTTTGAAACATGAATTGGTCAGACGCGCTTGCGTATAAGGTAAAGGCAATTTTTTAATTAAAGCGTGAAGCCATCTTCTTCTTTATAATGTGTATCTTAAGTCGTGTGGGCGAACTTTTTTCTGAAAATATTATTATTGTATATTAATGTTATTTTACACGTCGGCGGTGGTTGCGTGTCACACTAACTTATTGTTTTTTAATTATAAACTGAATTAAATGAATGAATGAAATATATTTATGAATGAATTAAAGCAAAAATCAAGCACGCCAACGTAATGCGAGTATTTTGAACTAACAGTTTAAGGTGTTTTATAAACATTTTTAAATAAATAATTTGCATTGATTTACTTTGGATAAGACAAGATTTGATAAATGATTGCATGAATATTATCTTTTTTTTTGTTTTTTTTTTTTTGTAAAGAGAAAGATCAGAGAAATGTAGGCGTCTATAACAGAAGTAAATGCTACTTTGCAGCACAATTTTAAAAGATATTTAAATTAAAACAAAAATCCAAATAACTACTTATAGATATTTTTTTTTTTTAAAATAAAATTTATGTCTACTTTAAATTATTTATAAATTTTATTTTACGAGCGCAGAGCAAGCAACCGAAAAATGATGCAAAAGATACAAAAGATTTAATTTAAATAAGAAACCAAAACAGCAAAAACAAGTTTAATCTATTTCTATATCCAATTTTTTATTATTTTTTTTTTTTATTTCGACGGCATAAAAACAAAAGGCAGTAGACATTTTTTTGCTGAAACAGTAGTAAATCTAACTGTTCTTAGACTATATAACACGTTTGTCTAATCCATGCAGCTATACAGATACATTTAGTACTACATCGAAGAGAGTCATAAATTAATTTTGAATAGTCTAAAATGCCACAAAGCGCTACATATTGACATAAAAATATTATCAGCGGCGACATACACACAAAAAAATCGAACAACGACGAAGAAGATGACGACGACGACCGCAAAATGCTTTGAAATTTAATATCAAAATGTTGTATATGCAAATGAGTGTTGCCACCTGTTTATGAGATACTTTACAAAAAAAAAAAAAAAAAAAAAAGAAATCGTTGCCTAAAATCAAACGATCGATCTTATAGCATATACATATAGTATGTTACTTAAAGATACTTTAAAAAAAATCTAAGTTCAATTTTAGCTACTCGAGATAATCTTTGTGGGAAAACGTGAGAACAACAAAACAGCTAAATATGCAAATTTATTTATTTCTTTTTTTTTTTTTTTTTTTTTTTGTCTTTCTTTAAGCAACGAACTTGAAAAATCTCAAACGAAGAAAGTATTCAAATAAATTTATTCAATAAAATATAAAAATAAAACCCAAGTTTTTTTAAGAACAAAAGCCATGTTTGCCAACAAACGCTTATATAGTATCTCACAAGAAAAGATCATTTTAATATTGTGTATCTTACAGATACATTTCTACAGCATCAACAACGCATGCTCATAAAGTGCGACATTTTAAGCCATCCGCTCAGTTGCGCCGGTAATAACTTGTCAACACAGTCGGCCAATATGTCCATTAAAGTCGTCGCAGATACCTTCTGTTTTATGATAATGCCTGACTAAAGCGGCGCAATACGTAGTGACAACGTTGAACTTTAAGGCTGTGGGATAATCTTAAAGTCTGAATTTTTATTTTATTTTTGCTCAAAAGTGCGCTCGCTTTTGTTTTCATTTGGACAGATTAATTGTTGTTGTAAATTATAATAAAAAAAAAAAAAGTAAAAAACAAAAATTGTCATAAAATTTTATCTTATCCGTTTGCAGCAATATGACAACAAAAACAAAATAAAATATGCTACAAATTGAATTTGTCAGTCATTGACACAGGAAATAAAAAAGTTTCCCAGACTTTTTTATATAAATTTCAATAGAATATTTTTTATGCAGCTTAATGTCATTTAGCAAAACGTTAGATAAACCCAAACCTGTATCAAAAATTGCATCAAATTGCATATTTAAAATATTTTTTTTACGATTTAGTCAAATTTGTGCATCAAGTTTTGCGGTTTAACTAGATAGCCATCATAATATTTGCACATACTAGAACGCAACAACAACTTAGATTTTGTATCTTTTATCTCAAAGTTGTAGATACATTTGCATGTGTCTGTTTTCTTTGAATGAACTAACTCGTTTTCTCTTCAGTTTGCACATTTTGTCCTTTTGTAATAAAATTTAATAACGCTGATAAATTTAACAAAAACATGTTGCACCCATTGACATAAAGCGGTAATTAAGTTTGCTCTTCGTTTATTTTCACAGTCAACCATAATTTTTTTTTTTTTTGTTTTTTTTTTTTATTACTCATACGTAGTGTGCAACTTTTTTATCTTAGTCGTTCAGTCTATCTGTCTGTCCGTTTAGTAGGTATAGCTGCTTATTTTATATTGTAGTCATTAATTTTTTGAAATTATGTTGTCGCTTTAGTTGTTGTTGTTGCTGTTTTATCTATATTCTTGTTGTTTTCTGTTGTAGTGTGTTTTTTTTTTTTTTGTTATAGCTACACACAAGTAGGTGTTCCTTTCGCTTGTATGTCCTTTATATATTTTCACACTTGTTTGCATATTTTTTTTTTTATTTTTTACTCTTCGTTTCATTTTATGTTAATATATTTTGATATTTCATTAATTTATTGCGGATATGCTTAAATTTATGAAAATGGCATAGATACTTTGTATCTAAATATACATTTACGTTTGGCTTGAAGTGCGGTTTGGTGTATAATAAAGACGCAGCCATAGACAGTTACAAACTATTCTAAACTGAGTTCTGTGGTATAATTTAGAGCCATGATATACGAATGCTCTAAGAAACCATGTACACTCATGGTACGAGTCACTCAGGAATTGTTTCTTTTTATTATTATAATTTAATAAACATTTTAATTGGCGCTCGTTTTCAAGTTTTTCACTTCAAAATCACAAATTTGAGGTTTGTTATGCGTAATGAGTGAATAATGTATGCAGCCACCACTCAGTTCGTGTGTTTTATTGTGGAGCAAACACTCAGTTGTACTGAGTGTGTATTTATTGTGGCAGCAAACACTCAGTTGTACTCACTGTGTATTTATTGTGGCAGCAAACACTCAGTTGTACTCACTGTGTATTTATTGTGTCAGCAATATACCCAGTTGTACTCACTGTGTATTTATTGTGGCAGCAAACACCCAATTGTACTCACTATGCATTTATTGTGGCAGCAAACACTCAGTTTTACTCACTGTGTATTTACTGTGGCAGCAAACACTCAGTTGTACTCACTGTGTATTTATTGTGGCAGCAAACACCCAGTTGTACTCACTGTGTGTTTATTGTGGCAGCAAACACTCAGTTGTACTCACTGTGTATTTATTGTAGCAGCAAACACTCAGTTGTACTCACTGTCTATTTATTGTGGCAGCAAACACTCAGTTGTACTCACTGTATATTTATTATGGCTGCAAACACTCAGTTGTACTCACTGTGTATTTATTATGGCAGCAAACACTTAGTTGTACTCATTGTGTATTTTTTGTAGCAGCAATCACTCAGTTGTACTGACTTTTTTTTGTAAAACACTAGTGGTAGCATAATTCTTGTTATTTAATGAAGACATTGAATTATACTACTTTTAAGAATGACAATAAAGTAGCTTTTCTCATTTTTTAGATATTTGTTAATTTAATATATTTTTAATTTTACAAATATTTTTTCGAAACCAACAAAGTGCCGCCCTAAACATCAACTCACTCGCTTTAATTTAGCGGCAAATATTAGAAAACGCTTTGAAGCTTTTGTTCTTCAATAGGTAACGTCTTGGAAAACATTTGTAGCCTTATATATGTATCTATTTATATAAAAACATTTACGTACATATTTATGTTTAAATTATTACACAAGCTTAAGCAAATATCTAACGTTTCAATATTTAAAATAAGCGGCAAACCTTCAGTAGAACAAAAATGCTATTTCAGCTACTTTTAACTGTCTCTATTTTTTTTTTTTTTTTTTGCATATATTAAGCAGCTGTGCAAATAAATATTAGTATTAAAGTAGTACATATCTTATATGCATAAAAATATATGCAGATACATACTCATATAATCTTCAACACAACATTAAATAAACGACTGCGTTGAAACAAGTTCGTCGTAGCGTCAATCAACTAATAACTTAGAGATACGTTATGATTATTAATTTTTATAAAAAATATTTTGCTTTTATGAATCATATAAAGTTTTTTGTGTTAGATTGTCACATAAATCATAAGCGCGTTTGTTGTTATTGTTTTTTTAAGATACCCTGTGGCGCCTGCGCAAAAAAAAAAAAATGTTAACAATGTTACGAACTTTTGTTATAGACGTCAAAATGTCACTAACGCTAAACATCAACAAACAAAGTCAAAGATATTTTTTTCTTTGTTTTTTTTAAATATTGTCTTGTATTGTATTTTATATAGCATGTTTGCATTGTATTTGCTCTATTGAATATTGACTACAATTAATTAAATAAATTAACGTTTTTGCATAATTTAATTAATTTATTTAATATGCAGTTTTATTATAAGCTTGACTTGTAGTGTATGGTATATTAATTTTGATACTAAGTTTGTTGCAGGTAAAAAAATATTTCGAGAGCAACATGAATCAATGAGACGCCCCAATCTAGCAATGATCATGTTTTCATCTGTCCATGTGTTTATTATGCTTCTTTCTTTTTTTTTATTTTTAAATATGAAATTCTTTTTACTTTTATTTTCTTTGCTTTACTTTTAGTGTTAGCTACCTTTCAAATATGTCCGTCGGTCTGAATTTTATTAGAAAATGGAAAAACTATCTCAGTTAGTATCTCACTATTCTAGAAATACTCTTTGGTGCCATTGTATGTTATCATTTCAGTATATACCTGCGTCTGTATGTATGTATATATAATATAGTAAAAATGTTTCTTTGTCCGCTCTTTACTTTGAAACCGTTCAACTGATGAGCCCCAAACCGGTTACATTTGAAAGAAAACAATACAAGTATAGTTTTAGACCATAAAAACATGCGAGCTTTCCCTAACATTTTTTAGTATATTTTTAAGGCAGCCTCAACCCATTTTGGTAGCGCTGCAAACAAAAAAAACAAAAAAAAAAATAAAAAACTGAAATTGCGCAATACACAGCAGATGCGAAATGGAAAAAAGCTGAAAGAACAGCCAAAACGCCCGTACAACGTAAAAGCACACGCCGGGTATCCGCTAGTTTTTTTATAAATGTGTTACGTATTAGTGTTGTCAAAAATTTTACTTTCCGTGATTTTTTCACAGTGATTTAAAAATCGTTAAAGAAGTGATTTGCGATTTTCTTAATCTTCATTAAACATGTTCAGCGATTTTGTGTATCGCTCTTCGCAAACAGTAAAACTGTTTCTTTATCAGTGATTGGTGCTTATCGTTCATATTCGCTTGAACACCCAATCTGTACAAATTCGTTGGTACATTTGCCAGTCACTTGATTTGACAAAGCATGCAATTTACTAAAGGAACGGGCTTTTGAAACGATTGAATGGTGAAAGAGGTGAATGGTGAAAACAAAAAAACGATGTAGAAAATTGAAATGTTATGTGATATTTTTTATACAAAAAATTAACAAACGACAGAATGCCAAATGTATTCTGCCAAACTGTCGTTCGATACAAGTGTGACTAACCAAGAACACAATTGTTTTTGCAAATATTATTTGTTCAATTTATACAATTTAATCAGTTTTTACTTTTAATGAATTAGCGAAAAAGTTTAGTTAGCGGTTTGTAACTGTTTTTGCGAACAGTGAAAGTTCAATCGCTGATTGTTTTTCGCGAACTGTGATTTTATCACTGTTTGCAGTCACTGCAATTTTTAAGTAGCAGTCGCTAATCACAATACAACTCAAAAATCATTTTTTTGGCCAACATTATTAAGTATTAAAGCTTCGGTGCTGACAACATAAACAATTTATATTTATATAAAAAAAATTTAGTTTTTTATCTCGTTATATTCAGTTTGTCCAAAAGTTTGTAACGCATTGAAGGAGGGATTGGAGACTCCATAAAGTATATATATTCTTGATCAGCTCGATGAGACGAATCGGTCTAGCCATATCCGTCTGTCTGTCTGTCCGTCTGTTTGTTGCTATGCGATTCATTCGCTTAGTTTCAAAGATATTGAACTGAAATTTTAAACTTAAGCTTTCTCGGCAACGACTAGGTTAAGTTCGAAAATGAGAGTGCCACGCCCATTTTTAGGTATAGCCCCCATACAAACTTATCGATTTTTTTTTTTCTTTTAAAAATAGTAATTATTTATGAATGAACTCGCTCCCAATTGGGTAAAAAATTTATTTTGTCATCCAGGGTCAAAACTAAGAAGACACGCCCATGTAACGGGTATTTAGCGGTTCCACCGAAGTTAACGTTTTTCCTTGTTTAACTTTGATATTTATGGAATTTTTTTATTTTATTTTTGTTTCCCGCATTTTTTTTTTTTTGTTGTGTTTAAGGAAATAAATCAATATTTTTTAGCTCTAAAAATTAAACATTAATAAATAATATAAAAATAAAATCTTCACCAAATAAGTATTTCTTTGCATTTTTGAAATTTAAATAACTTTAATTTGCCTAATTTTTCATACGTCAAGATATTTTATCTGCAGCGCACAATCTAGGAGGAAGTTTAAGATAAAAAAAGTTGAGCTACTGTGCTATTTTTTACAATAAAAAAAAAAGTTAGCATTCAAAATATGCAAATTGAAATTGGTTACGGCTTCGGCTAGACTGTAAATGATTTTAGTAGACACCTGAGAGAAAAAAAAAAACAGATACAAATCGTTCAACTATTAATTTCAAAACAATTAAAAATCAATAGAGCTAGTGCATATCCTTTTTGTATTATATGTTATATCCTGTCATTTGCAGCAAAAAAATACAACAAATAAAATTCCAATGCAAAAAATTGAACTGTTTGCAAGTAAATCATTTATTTTGTCGTTGAAAGTTTTCGAAATTTGTAAAATAAATTCGAATTGATTTGATGTTACGGATTGTTAGGCATGGTTGAACTAGCAATACAGCTGACAAGGCGTGTTTGCGTGTGTGTGTGTGTGTGTGTGTGAGGTTAAAATGCATACAAATACATAGATAGCTGAAAAATATTTTATATAGTTACACAGGATATAGCGTAAACCCCAAAACAGACAGGGGCGGTTTGCCATTGAGTGTTCAATTTGATTTTCAAATATTTTTTTTTTTTTTTTTTTTTGTTTTTCAATACAAACGCCTCTCTTGCCTCAATTGACATTTGTTAAATTGTCATGCGGCAGCATTGTATCTACTACCTACGAGTCAACATTTTTAACAATAAAGAAATACAATGATTTGTGGCATGCTACAAATGTATTTGCAACACTCGAGTGCTTCAGTCAGTCTGATTGTCTGTCTGCATCATTTATATACCATCTAAGCACACTTTAAAGGCTATTTTGTGGATTTTTCTTCTACTTGGGCAATAACTGCGTCCACTCGACAATGACAAAAAAAAAATGCCACTCGAAAGCAAATCTTTTGTATGCATTTACACGCAGCATCTTTTTTGTAGCAACCCTCTGCAGTTTGTAATACAAAATAAATTTTATTTGATTTTCTTTCAAAGTTGTTTTTTTTTTTTTTTTTTGAGAAAATTCACAATTACCTGCTAAGCAGTAAAGGAGAGAAAATCTCAGTAGTAAAAAAAAAAATTTTAAATTCATGATACTGTAAATTTTATTCTCTTTTCTATATACCCTTCGCATGTACGTATTTGATATTAATAGAGGCTTTGTTACTTTTTAAGAACTGTTTGCATCTTATGCGTAAAAATCAAAGTTATTGAAATGCCCAACAGGGAATAATAAGTCTTCTATAGCATCCAAAGCTAAGTTGATAAAGCCTCTTTGGTCTGACAACTGATCACGAATATTACACAAGTTTACCGCCAAAAATGTTCTTGGTCATCATAGGGCCGTAGATTCCAAAAATGGCCTAAATAGGGATCGTTCTCGAGATATCCTCTAAAAAAATACTGTTTTAGGGACTTTTTTCTGTTATTACTTTATATCTAGAGAATGGATAGTTCGAAAAAGCTGACATGTGCATCATTTGAAAGGTTATTAGTTCTACTACTTTTGGTGTAACAAGCGTTGAATCACGAAAATTATGGAATTGTTTCATCGCTTTTTTTGAAAATTGTTCATTTTTAATTCTATTTTTTTGGTAGAAAAAACTAAAAATAAATTATTTTTAAAATTTATAAATTTGGGTTATTTCATTATAAAAAACATAAAGCCTAAGATTGTCCAAATCGGACGAAAAGTTTAAAAGTTATGGAGTAACAAAAAAAAAACTAAATTTAAAAAAAAAAATTTTTTTGTTCCAAATAATTTTTTTTTGGAATATCGAATTTTTTTTTTTGTTGTAAATAGGAGTTTTTTTTATTTGTTAACATCGAATCTTTACGAAAATATGATTCGATTTTAACGGTGACATTTTTTATTCCAAAATTTTGTTTTCATTTTTATGGGGGTCCCCCCTTATATAAATCAATAAATAAAAAGTTTTTCTGATTTAACTTTTTAGTCTATAACTTTCAAACTTTTAGTCCGATTTAGACAATCCTAGGCTTTATGTTTTTGTAAAGAAATAACTTTAATTTAGAAACTTTAAAAATAATTTATTTTAAATTTTTTTAGTCCGATTTGGACAATCTTAGGCTTTATGTTTTTATATAAAAAACAATTTGGAATGATGATCTCAATAAAATATACCAAACTGGCTCTGAATGTTTGCATTACACTAAAGGAGTAATTGGAAAAAAAATATTTATATAACATAGGCATTTAGAATGGAATTTATGAACATTCTCGTCTGCAGTAGTTCTTTATGATTAAAAAATTACTTATTAATTAAAAATATTATCAAACCATTTGTAGCGCATTAAAATTTTGGTACAATACTCTCGTTATTTTTATTCAATGTTTTTTTTTTTTTTTTCAAGTGGCTGTGATTTTTTCGCACTTCATATGCCATGTATAAGTATAAAACTGACTTTATTTATCTATTTGTTGTTTTTAGTTGTTTCATTATTTGCTTGTTGCCTTTTGAATGCAAGGCGCATGCGTAACTGACCAGAAGGAGGCAAACTCTCTAAAACGCTTCAGATACACTACTTCGCTTGTTTGTTTGCAGGCTCAAACCGAAAAAAAAAAAACAACAAAAAAAAAAAACAAAAAACAAAAGGTGTGATATTTGTCTTTGTACGCAGTAAGCGTTTTTGTGTTTGCGTAAAAGTCCTCAATCTGCTGTCGATCAGGGCAATTGGTTTTAGTCAAGATGCTATTTGGTCAATTGTATGAAAGAAAAAAAGGCGCATCTTCAATGCTTTCGTCAATTAGGCATTATTTTTATCTTTTCCTTTTTTTTTTTTTTTTTTGGTTTGTTTTATATCTTTTGTTCTCCGAAATACAAAATCCGATTATTAAATGTGGGCATTTGTAAGTGGACATTCAAACAAGATACTTGAGACTAGAGTGCAGCAGCAGCTGTTCATTGTATTCTAAGTAGTGGTCATGCCTCAAAAAAAAAAAAAAAAAAAAGAACGGCTGCAATGATTTTGGCACGCGTTCTTTGCATTTGGTGAAAGTTAAATACATTTAGATACTCATTGTAGTGCATTTTTCCCAATAATTTTATTTAACCAATTAGAATTTTTAATGTAAAACTTGCTTGCAGTTTTTTTTTTTATTGCGCCAGCTTTCAGTTCAAGTCTATTCACCCATAACGATTTTGTATTTATGACAAACATAAAATTTTTTTTTATTATTATTTTTTTGTGCATGTTTAAAACAAATTGAAAACACATTAACATTTGCGACCAGTTTTTTAATAAATTTTTTATATTTTTATAAAATATATTTCTAATAAAAAAAAAAGATTTAATTTCGAAATATAAAGTTTAAGTTTTATATTTAATAATATATAACAACGCTTAACACAATTTTCCTATTAAGAAAGGCGTTACTACGTTGCTCTCAGACTTGAGGCGTTCGTTGTTGTTTAACTTTTTCAGATTTTGGCTATTTAATCTTTTTAAATGTTTAAGTTTGATTTAAATTCATGAATATTCATTGTGGCATGAAAAACATTTTAAGTTTGATGACGCATGCGGCGCTATCAAACGACTAACTTAGTCTAGCAGCGTAGATCCGTATTCAAATTGTATCTAGATACTGTATATGCATAAAAAATATCTTTTATAGTGAGTACAACATTTTTTTTCTTCAAATGCTCACACGCTGTGTTTATTGACAGTTATAAGAAATCACTATATTCCAGCGAATAGCTCAAGGCTTTGATTTTTATTTAATATTTTATTTAAAAATCAAAAGATAAAACCAAAACCAACATCAATATTGCCTTAAGGCACTTAAAACTTATAAACTTATGTGAACAAAAGTTTATATTTTTTGATTTAATTATTAAAAGTGTGCCGCTAAAATATATTTTGCATGATTTGGGTTAAACGTTTTGGCACTAATCGATGAAAAACATTTAGAAGAAAACCTTTACTGAAATTTGCAAATGTTGAACCATTTTTAATTATTTTGTACAGTTCTGGTTTGAACGATTCAAATTTTAAAGTATTTTTAAACGATGATTTTAAAGAGCTTATGGTCAACTCTATTTAATGATTGTGTGAGAGAAACATATAAGGGGTAGATTCAATGCATATAAAAGTGTGCTGCTTTGCTCTTAAATGATTGAATGTGTGAGAGAGCTTCTTTGAATGGGAAGCCTCTTTGTTCAAAAACGGATGAATATGTGAGAAAGCGCTAAATCAATACGCACTACTTCGCTACGGCCATTTTTAAAGCGTACAAAATAAACTTAAATTATTACTTTCTACTAAACAAAATTTTATTCAATTTGTGTGAAGGGTATTTTCATTTTGTCAGAAAGTTTGTAACAAATTAAAGGAGACATCGAAGACCATATAAAACATATAAATTTTGATCAATATAAGAACGATCTAGACCCATGTCCGTCTGTCCGTCTGTCTGGATTTATGCGATTCATTCGTTAGTTTAAAGATATTGCCTGAAACTCGAAACTTAAATTTTTCTCAGTCCTAAGCAGTTCAACTGTTAAAATCAAAGTGACACGCCCATTTTAAGGTATAGCCCCCATACAAACTTACCGTTTTTCGATTTTTTTTGTATGAAAATAGGTATTTTTTATAAATGTATTCACTCTAAATTGGGTTAAAACACTCTTAATGTTATCCAATGTCAAAAACAAGGTACCACGCCCATTTATAGGTATAAGTCCCAAACGAATTTTCCGCACATTTTTAATTTTTTGTGTGAAAATTGTATTTATTTATGAATATTTTCACTCCAAATGGGGCAAAAACACTTTTTATGTCATCCAATATGTACTCTACTGATATTATAAGAATCAGCCCACTTTTTATAATTTTTTTTCAAGAAAATGTTTATTATTCTGTCCTTTGGTTAACATTTTACCCCTTTTTGTATCTGAACTTTGGTTGTATCGGACTATTTACTCCAAGCCATCCCTTCTCCAAATTTTACCAAAGTCACTGATGATCAAAAAAAAAAAACTAAACCCAGATGTGGCGGGTATTTGAGCTTCGGCTCCACCGGTATGTTTTTCCATGTTTTTATTTTTATTTTTTTTTTTTGCTCATAACTTACGCATAAATACCAAAATTTATAGCATTTATATCTTTTTTTGGCATTATGATGGCGTACAATAAGCGTCAGCACCTTGTCTAATTTGCTATGGTAATGAAAAATCAAAAGGGAAAAAAAATATGTTAAAGCAGATCATACAACAACAACTCCAAAAAATTTCATATTGATATCGAAGCAGCATAAATCTCAAAAAAAAATATTTTTAAAAAATCGAAAGCCACGCAAAATATAAATTTAAGTCAAGCAAGTCATGCCAAATGCAATAAGTATTTAAAATTTATACAAAATATCTTAAAAAAAAACTACAAATCCTGTGGGTGGCAAAGCGTGGTTTACTTGCGTATATCAAACTCACACAAAAGGGCAACGCGTCACAGCGGGCGTTAAAACACGGCAAGATCGATACTTCAAAGCAAATGAAACTGACTCAAAAAAAAAAAAATCTTGACGTTACAGCAAAATCGATTAAACGCATAAAATACTTAGATAAACTACAACTTCCCTCGAAGAAAGTTTTTTTTGCTAAAATGAATGAGTTAAGTTCTTTAAAAAATTTGCGTTGTCATGAAACGATTTCGTTACAAATTAAACGCTAAATACCTTTATGCAATACAATAAAAAAAAAAACAAAACAAAAAAATAATATTTTATTTTTAATAATAAACCAGTAAAGGCATATTGTAGGCATTTAAGTCAATCTCACTGAATACTTCTTGAGTTAATTTTCACGTGTGGGTTACAAGCTTTCAGTGTAAAGCTGAGACATCCAACTGTGCACCACTACCACTGACTGATTTTTAACATGCGCCGTCCGATCAGACGCGGTTCCCTGTGGTCTTGCCTGTCAATAAGTCGTCTCGATCTTTGGCGTTGCTTTTTTGTTGTTGCTTGTTCATAACATTTCGAAAACTCATCGTTTTCTAAAGTTATTAGTTCAATTTTGTATATGCTCAATAGCGATTTTGTTTCAATATTTATAACTATTGAAACTTTTAGCTTGTCTATGTGTATCTAAAGCGCCGCATGTTGTAACGCTGTTTTTTTTTCAGCAATCTTCATATTGTTATATCATACTACCCGCTGTCTTAATGCACAATCCGATAAATGAACAAACTGATATACTGTTGTATCCATACACAGCAGGTTCATATCAATGATAGTTTAAATCTTTATTTGCTTTGTAGCATAAATTAAACGCAACAAAAAAAAAAAAAAATACTAAAACTTGTTCTAATTTTTGTAGCAAACATAAAACTAAAGTTTAGTGATATACATAATTAGGAATAAAATAATTTTTATTAATGTTTGAAGTTGCTGCAAAAGATTGAATTTAAAAAAAAGCTTGCTGTCTTTGAATAGAGCTATTCAAAGCGGAATAAACATTGTCATTGTCAAAAATGCAAAAATTACATCTAAAACAAAGATTTTGGATACATTTACTTTCTTTAGAGTCGTTTACTCAGTAACATTTACCACCAAATTAAAAATAATCGTTTTATCCCAGAAATAATAAATAAAAAAAAAAGAAGAATTTTTAAATATACGCAAAATATGTTTTATTTATTCCACTTCGATTTTTTGACAATTTGTCTTAAGAGGACAACCCTGGGTGTAAATTTTAAAAAATAGAAATACTTTGTGTCAAGAAATGTTTGTAGAAAGTTTCAACTTAATCCAGTGAAAATTGAATGAGATATACGTGCTGAAAGGCAGGCGCGCCAGGTCGGTCAAGAACGGGCTAAAGCCTTGAAACAAATTTTTTTTTCAAAATAACATTTTGAAAGTCGGTGACCACGATTACTCAAAAACGATAATCTTAAACCGATTGTCTTCAAATATGATAATTCTTTAACTGAAAGTAAATCAATTTGAAATTTCTGTTTCCGATGATCCAGATCACCACAATCATGGTGTCACCCAAATTGCATATTTTTTAGGACATCACTTTAACCAGGTCTAACTTGATGATCTTTTTTAAAATTTTTAACTTCTTTAAATTTAAAGCTTAAATTGTGTACTTTTATAATGTCATCAAATCGTATTTTATAAAATAAATAATGGTTTAATTGAAAAAGTTTAGCCATACAACCAAGTCTGTCCCTGGTGAGATCTGGCAATCCTATGGTCATTTGTGCTTAGTAATGTGATTCTTGTGACATCGTTACTTCTACAAAATTGTTGGGTCGGTCATCATGTCCTCACTTTTAAAAAGAATGTTACCGCCAATGATGAGCACTATACTTTGAGGCATGATTGACGATTTTATCGCGCCCCCATTGAATTTGATATCATTGAAGATATCATGTTTTTCCAAAACAATAGACTTTCTAAAGGAAATATTTACGAAGTATTATTGACTAGGTACAAATTTTCGGAAAGCGCCAAATTCAAGCCAGCCAAATTTAAGTCCACGAGCCCTTAATCATATTTAGACACCGATGGCACAAAATTTGTGTCTAATTTTAAAGTTTCTCAATAATAATTTTAAAGCCAGTACGTATAATATTTATAGAGATCCGGCAACGATTATATTTATTTTCAAAATATTGAAATACTGATTTAAATGCTGACATTAGGGAGTTCCTGGTAAAAAACGGACAATAAGTCGTCCAATAGAGATTATTGTCTCTACACTAGAAGTTGCGAATAACTGGTTATAAGGACGCTACATGGAATTTAATTTCCTGCGATAAAATTCGTAATAAAATTAGAATTTTTGCTTCAATTAAAAGTAAAGCTCAACAAAATTTTATACCAATACTTCAGGAAATTTTAGGAAATATACACCATTAATTTTTGAACCAAGTTTCGCGATTATTGACAAAAGAAACTGCTTAATTAATTATTGAATAAAAGCAAGAGACGTCGAAATGCCTCAGCTTCAAAATATCGTTGTTTAGACCCTAGAGTGGAGATCGACATTGGCAATAATGAAATGGTCGGAATTTTCAACGATGAAATAATTTTGAGTAAGGATTTATACACCCAACTGGTAAATGTTCTTATAAAAATCATCAGCTCTTTTAGACTTTAATTCATCCGATAACAAAAAAATACTCTTCTAGATTGATAAATTTTGACATAGCTAAACAGCAACAACGTTATTTTTTAAAAATGCCGAAAGGCGATGGGTGTCTAACACAGAACATAACTGCTACCAAAAATATGTTTTAATATTTAAAATTAAAAAATCGCTTTTTTCCTAAAGCGCACCTTTAATATGAAAGGCTTCACAAATTTATCCATTGTATTCCTCAAACTCTTATTAATTTAGAATTAAATTTGGAAAGTAAATTGAGCGAAAAACTTCATCAAATTTAAATTAAACAACTCAAAATTGACAATTCCGACGGCTGTTGCTTACCTTCATTTTAATTGCCTCCACAATTTTGGCGATTTTTAATCCAAGCGTGTCGAGAAAAAATTAAAATATATATATTTTTTTTTTTTTTAATCCTTCAAGAGGATGTATGAAGTTGAGTATCTTTTTTATATATTCTTTAGATTTTTTTTTAATTTGCAACAAAAATTTTATGCATGCACAGAAGTTATGTAAACCACATTCAAAACAATTTGTTTATTTCTTATTGTTATGCAAAATATTTGCAATTAGTTACAGATTTAAAACACTTTCATTGACATTATATATTTTGTTTTTATACACATACATATATATTCTTAACAAAAACACAAAACACTCACACAGTTACAGATACGGATACATTTAATACACAATTGCATTTAGTAATAAAAAATTATATAATTGTAAATACAATTGTAAATTGTGACGTTGACGTTGACTATCAAGTTTCAATGGCGACGGCATCCAATAGGAAAACTTGCCGACGCGTTACGTAGCTTATCAATGCATTTGAGATAACAAGAACAACAACAAAGAACGTATTGCAATAAACTCGTATCGAGTGCGAACGAGAAAATTGTAGACGCGCGCGAATGACGTTGTTAAAACTTCGAGGCCACTACGTAAACTGAATTGAAGATGAAAAACGGTTGAAAAATAATAATAAAGCCAGCAAGAGACGACGCCAGCAAAGAACAGCGTAGCAGCAGCAACAGCCACAGCCACAGCAGCAGAGCAACATAAAATAAACAGAAAACAAAAAAAAAAAAAAAAAACCGAAACAACTTCAACAACTCAACTCAAGCAATGCGGTGTGGTGCGCGGCAGCAGCAGCAAGTTATCCCGCTGTGCTGCTATTAAACTGAGCCTGAGCTCTGAGCGCTGTGCTTGCTTGCTAGCCAACCAACTACCACCAACACCGACGCGCAGATACAGATACAAAAAATAACATGCATACAGATACAAGCGAGTGCTACTCAAACGTTTTTCTTGTTGTTGTTGTTTAGCATCAATTTCAGCTGAGACGAGACAGCTGTGCACGCGCCAACCACCTTTGAGCTATGCACGCAAACTCGCTCAACTGGTTTTTTTTTTTCGTTTTTTTCGTTTTATAGTAAGCACAATATTATGCGTGCACCCTGTATACTAGAAATAATTTAAGGTAGTCGGGGGTTGTGGTGATTGGTTGCGTTGCCATGGCGTCTGTTTATGGTAACGCCCCGAAACTCAAAACGAGTTTTATCCCCCATTTTGAGTGTTTTCTGTTTCAGCCAATTGAGTGCGCCGGCGCGTGCCAAACGTAAAAGTGAGACAGAAATAATGTCAAAATGAGCGTATAAGTTATATTGGCGTTGAGCGCAAAATGGAGTCCGTATTGCATGTGTATGTGTGTCTGATTGAGTAACTGGCTAAAGTATCTGTAACTGTAGTCGTGCTTTTGTTTTTTTTTTTTTTTTGTTTCTTTTCTTATTTGACTATTTGCTTACTGATAAGCGGCAACAGAAACAGCAGCAGCGTCAGCAATCGTCACTTGTAGATACAATTGTATCTCATACGTAACATACTCGTGATGTGCAACGTATGTAAGGTGTATGATATGTACGGCATATTTGCGTGCGTGTGTGTGTAAGTTGTTTTTGTTGCTGTTGACTGTGACTTTTGAGGTCAAGCACACACAGCGTAGCGTATATTTTGTATATTTTTGTATGTAACTGTGTATGTGTTTGTGTGTGTGTGTGGCAAAGTCTTTTTGCACTTTAACATCCCTTTGAAATGTGCGATTTGCTTTAAGCCTTTGCTTTTTTGACTGCGTATTTTGCATTTTAACGCCCATTTCATTGCACTTATCATGCTTTTGTAGCGTTTAAGCCGCTGCAGCTTTAACAAAAAAAAAGGTGCTGAAGTAGCATTTATATTCATTTCTGTTTTAATTCTCACTTACAATTTTTTTTATACTCAAAAGCTTTTTGTTTACTCGCATTTAAGGCGCTGTAGTTATTCGTGTTTAAGGATTAACATTAATATTTACATAGTTGCCACGTTTTAACTCAAATATGGAATTTTTATGCCTTTAATTAGAAATGACGCTGCAATACTTCAGAACACTTTCAAACATAGAAAATGTATAATGACCCAACAATATCGGCTCGGTTACAGATTTATGGCATGGTGGTTGTTGTGCCTGGGGATCTCCTGATGGATCCCAGGACTCTGAGATCACTTTGTTTTTCCCTATTCGTATGAAACAGGTGCGCATTGCAGATTGAACGGAGTACTCTGTTTTGGAATATCTGGATCAATTCAAAGTTGCTATGGATTCAAGCCCCAGATTAAAATCCCATATGTCCAAATGGGCTTTAATATGACCTTATGACCGAGTGGATATTTTTCCCAGAAGCTATAGCTACTTTTTCAACCTAACATTCAATTATTTTCCTTATTGATTAAGTTAAATTCCCATGTCAACCTTCTTTCGAACTCCAGACCCAGGTTCTTAGCAGTGTCACTGGTTGGTATACGTGAAGCATCCAGTTGGAACGGTGTTCAAACTCCTCTTGTTTTTAGCGTATTCACCTGCATCTGAAAGATATCAGAGACAGTTTGAGGAGAGATGTCGCTAGTTAAGAAGATCGTGGAGTCGGCGTATGTGGCAGTTAGCAGCCTAGTATCAGGAATCCTTGGCATATCAGCAGGGGCCCAGAACACTTCCCTGACTCTGACTTTCCTGATTGACGATCTCTCATCTCTGCTTTTCACATAGAAGTTTCTGCGCTTAATATATAATTTGAGCTGCTTATAGTACGGGGCAAATAGTGTGGGGTTTATCTTGTATATTAGGCCAATGTGCCAGACACTGCCGAAGGCTTACTTGACTTCTACAAAACCTGTAGTGCAGCTTTCCGTATCCTTTAAATTATCCTGTGGCATTGTTCCTGTGTGCCATGAAATTCCCTGATGCCAAACTGTTGACAAGGGATCAAAGCGGCCTCCTTCAGTATTGGTCGTATACTACGCAAAAATAGTCTTTCAGCTACTTTGGCGAAAACTAATCGGACGATATAATTTTCCCGGGTTTTTTAATGAAAATGATTTCGGCTTATTTACTCTGGGTGGGGAAGTAACCTAGCTGAAAGCATTTGTTAATGATATTGAGAAGAAGCATGATTTTACTTGGTGGCAAGGCTTTGATAGCTGGCACGTCAATTCCAAATGACGTGTGATGTGCATATAATAATCGGTTCAACCACGGTTTCACGGTTTTTCCTGGTTTTATGTGTTTTGGATCGTAGAATTCAAAAACGCCATACAAAAATTTTCATACTAACCGTTTTCGAGATATTCTTAAAAATTCGTTTAAATGTGAAAATTCAATTTAATTTTTTTAGTTTTATAAATGATAAATTTATTAGAAATCTTTTCCTAAAAATAATGAGTGGCGGTTTTAGGTCTGTTATTACTGAAATTTGAATTTTAAGATACATGCCACTTCCCCTTACCCCTGCACATCACTTGTTGAAGTAAGTTTTTAATAAGCATGTTCAATTCAACGACAACAAGTAGCCTATCTCATAAAGTGTCTAACCTATCTGACCACCTAGTTTCAGATAAAATAGCTAAGATTGCATAAAACGCATTCCAAGCCATCTACACGTCAACAACTCACTTCAAACTATTTATATTTATCTCAATGACATATCTAAATATCGAAAATGCATAAAATAACCGAACAAGAAATTCCTGCCGTGCTACACAAAAGCGAAGCATACACAGTATCTGTTTGTCTTATGCAAGTATCTTTGATAATAATCGCTTCATCGACTGTTTAAATGTAGCTAAACTGCAGCTAAATTGATTAGTTTAGCCTTTAACAGCCTTTCTTTCCCTTTTTGCCTTTGTCAACATCTTTTACTTTGTATAAAGCTGCTTGACTGCTTTCTTATGCTGCATTTACATGCCATAATTTTTTCAAATGTCACCGAAAAAAAGGGGCGATGCGCCAACATTTGATATTTACCGCAGTGAGCAACCGTAACAAAAAAACCCTAAATAAATAAACCAAAAAAAAATTCCAACTAGACGTTGCACTTGTCTTCGCTGACTGACATCGTCCTCTTCTTCGGTTTCGAATATGCGCAGCATCCTTTTCTTTTGGGAAATCATTCGTTTCTGTTAACAAAAGTACGTCGGCGCATCTGTTGGCTTCTGGTGAAATACGAACAGGTTGCATAACTAGCAACCTTTTTCTTTTTTTTTTTTTTGTATCTTTTGTACCTGTGCAACGATTGAGACATCTTTTAGTAAAAGTCAAAGAACCTAAATTGAATTTATATCTATTTATGCCACATTTATTAAGTGTTCCTTTTTTACTGCGGCTTACAAATCTACAATAATTTTTTTTTTTTGTTTTTTTTTTTGGTTATTCTTTTTGATAGCGTTTTCTATTTATATTCGCTCTATGTTCAAATTGTATGCGGTATTATAAAAATCTTTAATAATTTGTAACATGTTCAAAATGTATAACTAATTTGGCAAGCAATGATTTATTTTTGTTCCAACTCGGAATATGTATCTCAATAATTTGTTTAAATAGTTTTTTAATCATTCAATTAGATGACTTTGTAGATGTTTTCCGTAAAACTCATCAATTTTAAATAATTTGGATAACTTCAATATCTGCTCCTATAGAAAACTTTTTGTAAATCGATGTGGTTCAACATTGGTAAGAATTTTATTATTATGAAAACTTTTTAAAGAATCACCACCAAAATATTTTCTGTTTAATGTATAGATTCTAGGGATTGTATTCCATAAGTTTTCGGATAAACCTGAATGTTGAGTAAGATGCCATACATAATTTGGATAACTTCAATATCTGCTCCCATAGAAAACTTTTTGTAATTCGCTGTGGATCAAAATCGGTAAATATTTTATTATTATGAAAACTTTTCAAAGAATCACCAGCAAAATATTTTCTTTTTGAAGGTAGATTCTAGGGATTATATTCCATAAGTTTTCGGATAAATCTGAATGTTGAGTAAGATGCCATATAAACAAATGAATATGGAGAAATAATTTAGCTTTAGATGGATTTTAAATATGGATATTGTGCAGGCTGCAAATATATTCGAAACTTAAAGAGGGAAAATTAAGAAGATGATATATTTTTTACCGTTTTCCAATTCGTATATCCTTTACCACAAATAGGTTTTCACAAGTACCTCAAAATAGATGTTTATTTCAGTGATGTCCTCTTAACTCGGCTCAAAATCTGTTCCCGGCGAACTATTTTTCTGATTTGGAAACAGTGAATTGTTGCCGGGTTCTATTTTTATATAGGATATCGGGAAGGGTACTTGTCGATCTCTGCTCTAAATAAAATTTAGTTCTACCTTTTATCATTTCCCGAAAAAGTTCACTGCTTACACTGTTCCTCTATCTTTGGTATATTATGATGGATCCCATTTATGTTCACGGTTGTCAAATGGAGTAAAAACACAATCGGATGTAATCCAGCTTTTTCTCTGAAATCCCTGCAGCCTCAGACAGCTTTCTCACTGCCATTTTCCAAATGTCCAATTTTATTTCAATGATTTTGTCCACAATTCTTGTGTGGTGAGCACTTTTGGAATGGTACAATCACAACAAAATGATTCGAAGTCCATGTAATATTTTTCAAGACTTTTTTTGTTTGATGAGTACCCAAAATTCTTTTTTTTTTTTCATCTAGATGCTTAAAGCTGTCTAATTACAAATCATTTGTTCTATGAGAATCTCATTTACTCGGTTTTTTTTTATTAATAGTCACATACTTTGCATACATTCTGATGAAGTGTATTGAAACTTCGTTTTAACATTAACTATTTGTCAGTTTTTCTCTTTCTTTTACAATAAAATAAGGCGCACACTATTAAGAGATTTATGTGTTTTACACGAAGGTGGTATTTCTCCTTAAATAAAGCAGTCAGTTGAAAAGAAGTTGTAGCAATCCAAAAATATTCGTAATGTATCTATTTATTTTTTTTTTATTTTTTTTTTTGTATCTTCTTTCTTTAATATTTCTGTTTTTATTTTTTAGTTAACTTCTTATTTAATTTGTTGCGCGACCACAAACTGTGCCAAAAATATGAGCTCACATAATTCAAGCTGTTGATTCCATTCCATTCCATTCCATTTGACTCAAATCAGTCTAACTGTCTTGTCTGTCTGTCTGTATGCCTTTCAGTACATCTGTCTGTCTGTCCGTCTTTTTGTGTGCGCGTGTTATAAAGATGTTTAGTCAAGTTGACGTTTTGATGAGCCCACCTTTTGAAATTTCGGTAAAAACACTCGTAAATTAAAGCGTCTCAACCATTTGTTTGCCAATGCATTTCATTTCATTTCATTGGCTTCTACATATTTTTATTTTCTATGGTTTTTATAGCAGCGTTGATGTATTTTTCATTGTCGTTTTTTTTTTTTTTTTTTTTGGTTAATTCTCATGCTTGCCACAATTATTATTGTTATTTGACTCGCAACATTGTTTGCATTTTCCAAATGTTTATCGTTTGTTATTTACGGCTTTTAAGCATTTTATGAGCGTATAAAATATATTCATTTCTACATATAAACCGTATATATTATAGGTATGCATGTCAGTCACTATGTCTGGTAGTATTTTACTAAGTCAACTCAAGTCATTCATGTATTTTATTTTTTGTTTATTTTAGCATTAGGCATTTTGCCATAATAGGCACGTGTTTCATATTTCTGCACTCTTGTCTGTCTAAAAATTTTGTAGATATTAAATTTTGCCTATAAATCATTGACTGCATGAACGACCAACAAGTTTACTTAAATTTATGTTTTTTGTTCGTTATTATTGTTTCCATATTTGATATTATATTTGCATAAATATTTGTATTAGTGTAAATAAATTAATGTACTTTTTTGTATGCCGCCGTATTTAATTTTTTTTTTTGTGATCTTATCTGTTTATTATTATGTTTACCAGCTACTAATTGCTTGTCATAATTTGTTAAACTGCTTGTTTTTATTTTAGTTATTTGATTTATATCATTTTGGCGATAAAACGCTGGAATATTAATGACAATTGTGAAGAATAAATTTAGATATAATTTTTAATAGTACATTACACTATGGTCATAAATTCCGGCACTTTTATTTTTGGAACAAACTTGAAAAAGTCCCACATTTCATATTTTTCGCCACCAGTTTTTTAAAGAATATTTTTCGTTAAATACGAATCTGCTGTCGACATTTTTTTATCACATCTCAAGTTTATCGAAATTGGGTTCAAAATCTTAAAAAAAAAAAAAAACTTTTCAGATTTCGCAGTTAAGTAACAAAGATATGAAAGAAACCTGTAATATAACTCAAATGTAAGCTTGAACCTTAAACTATAAAGTCCAAAAGCAAAAACATAAGTACTGGGGTAACGTGGGGTAAAGAGAAAGCTTTATTCCCGGTCGTTTTTTTTTTTTTTATAATATCAACTTATGTATATTTTTATTATAATTCACATTTAGTTTAAACATAATTAATAACATTGAAATCAGATAAGTTCATTTAGATATAATTGCAATTTAGTAAACTTACTTTAATTCAAAAACCAGCATTGCAAGGATTGTCGTTATAGCTATGTCTGTCCGTCTGTTAGTCTGTCATGATGTCTGCCGTTTGAAGACATTATCTCGTAGACTGTAAGAGATGAGGCCATCATATTTGAAACTTATATTCTCCTGAGCCGTCAAGTGCTCATTTACAAACGGTTTTTCTTTCGTTCCATTTTAAGGGGTAGCACCCATACAAATCTACCTCAAATGTTTGAGTTTTTGCACAAAAACTTCTTTGTTTCTTACTCTAAGAACTTTAAATATATAGTATAAATCATGCCTATGATAGTCCCAATGAAATATGCAATTTTGGGTAGGACCAAAAAAATTTAGGTATACAAATTTAACAAAATTTAACCCATTTTTTTTAGTTGTTGTATGAAAATCCAATACAATAAAATATGCTTCTAAGATAACACTAAACTTAAGGCACATAAAGATGGAGTACAGGGAATCATGCAGGTGAGCATACTTGACTTTAACGTTCTGTCTTGTTTTATATCTGATTTCAGATTCAGCAGAGGTTTATATAAAAAAATAGCGGATACCGGCGTGTGCCACTACGTTGGAAGGGCGTTTCTTACTATTTTATATATATCTATACTCTGTAAAAATTATTAATTAAGCATTGTACTATTTACAAATAATATAAGTATTGGAAATAAATAAATAATATATCTGAAGAATACACTGCCTAAGTCTGATTTTATCGTTTTGCAGGAGAGCACTTTCTAAGTTTAAAATAATTTGAAATTGTATGCAGAAGTGAGATTAAGCAAAAATAATTTGTCTATAACTTCCTGAAAATCGACAAAAATAATAATCAAATTTTGCGTGGAAGTACTTTTCGATATGGAGATCAGCGTGGTATACTTATCTCAATTTTGCTTAAGTCGACTTAATATAATAAATAGATTACATTCAAAAGTCAATTTATAAAATTGTACTATTATTTCAATCATTATGCGAAGGGATATTTTAAAATTCAGACAATTTTACAAAATCTCCGAAACGCTTTTGTATTAGGCGAACAGAATTGTGTAGTAAGCAGTATATTGCGTTGCAAATTTGCAATTTACCGTTATAAAAAATGTAAACAAAAATGGCAACCATGCTTTTGATTGTTTTGAATATATGTGTAGGTTTGATTCTAAGCCAATGAGAGTGCGTCATTGTACCGTTATATAAAATGTAAACAAAATACATGTAATCTTTTCTTTCATTCTATACCTTATGACGTAATGCTAGATATATATCTAACTCTGTTCCTCTTACATGCCGGATACAGATAGCGGGAACTTTTCGCGCGCTGATTCCATCGGGCCGAACTGTCCCGTTATAAAGTTATTATTTTCTCTCGCTCGCACATTACCTGCTTTCTTGCTCGGGCGCACTAGTGAAATTGTCGTTTTGAATGCTGTTCTGAACAATTCTGTTCGCCTGTTACTCGTACCTAAGATTTGTTAAGATTTTCAAATAAAAATTTGAACTTTTTTCTCTTAACCCTTTATTGACCGGAAACACTTTTTGAGCAATTAATTCAGTGTTTAGTTTTTTTAATGAAAATAATAATTTTAGTATAAAAATTAGCATTTTTTTTGATCGAAAATAAAACGCATTTAAATTTGTCTTTTGCCTTATTCATAAATGTATATATATTTGTTTTATTATCTCTCTAGTGTATATAAATTAAAATAAATACATTATACTTAACTTTTCATAATAATAATAATCATCTTAATCATCATCATTATCATTGACGTCGTCTACGTAATCCTTCGCATCAGTAATAATTAGTAATAATAATATTAATCATGCTTAAACATTAAACTTCATCTCAATTTTTTTTTTGTTTTTTAGCATTATGCTTATTAATTTGCTTATTTTCTGAGGTTTATTATTATTATTTTTATTTTATTATTGTATTATTATATATTTTTATTTCGTAAAATTATCATTATTTCAACGCATTAATCACTAAATTATTTTAAATTAATTATTTTAGTATATATATACTATATATATATTGTATAACTTTAGGAGTTCAACATTTTTTTTTTTTTTTTCTTTTCATATTTTTAACGCATTTTCAACTTTACTCATGTTATTTATTACGCTTTTTTTATTTATTTATTTTAAAATTTTGTTTTTGAATCCCCTATATTTTCTTTTTCATGCATTTCATTTAACATAACAAGTAGTAAAACATAAACAGAGAAAAGAGTTTCATAACAGGATCAAAGTCAGAATGATCGTAATTGTTGTAATAATTATAATCAACGTCGTTAGTCAATAGCATCGATTTTTTTTGATCTGCAGAAATATCGATTAAATTTATTTTAAAAAATATTAAAGAATTTGGCCTTAAAGATTTGGTTTCAGTAAACTAATTTTACAATGAATTCAGAAAGAACTATTTGGGTGTAATCAATATTAAAACATAAAAACCATGTTACGACTTCACCGTAAACGGAATTTGTAGCTATTGAATATTTAGAGAAGTTCTAAATAAATCCTTTTTTTTTAAGAATTTCTATAAGAAACATTCTCAACGAATCCTGGAATCCTGAAAGTCTTTTCCAATTTAAATTTATGAAATTCCCGAAAACTTTGTCAATTAAAATTATTATAAAAACGAAATAGTTAAAATTTCCAATTCATGTTTTCAAGTTTGATTTAAAAAAAAAATTAAACTTTGACTAACGTCCTAATCGATCGAGCAATCTGATGAAGCACTGCAATTTTTTTTTTTTTTTTTCACTCAAACTTCATTTGAAATTTTTTAGCCAAGAGTTCTTCAATAAAATACTTTAAACTAACTATTGACCGTACTTATACTATTTTTTTCTTGAGCGTTTATTTTGTTTATTTTATTTTGTAAAAGAGTATTTAATTTCGTAAATACTCGAGTTTGACGAGTTAGTGTAATTGTGTATTTTTAAGTTTAAAGGCGAAAACGAAAGTTTTTTTTTTTTAAATTGCTTTCATTTTTTGTTTTGTTTTTAGTTTAGATTGTAATTTAAACGGTTCGCTTTTTTTAATTACGTAGTTTTTATTTTTTTACTTTAATAAGTTTTTTTTTTACGTTTATTTGTTGTTCATATTTATTTATTTATTTATTTTTTGGTATTGTGGCCAAAGTTCATAAGAATCGTAATGGTTTCGTATGTTGTGTATTTTTTTAACCACTGCTTTTGAATATTTGTTTTAAAAAAGAATTAAAATATCTGAAAAAAAAAAATTAAAATTGAAATAACAAAAAATAAGAGATGAAATTAATTTTTTTGTGTAAATTATTGTTATATACATTTAGACCTTATTTGTTTATATTTAATTTCTTTTTGTTGTTATTTTAAATGCTATTTTTTATATATATATTTTTTTTAATAATACTTTAAATAAAATTCATAATAAAACAACCGAAAAAAAATTTTGTAAAATAAACATTTTTTATTTTGCAAAAATTTACTTAGCTTTTTTTTTTATTTATATTTTGTGTATAATTTTTATATTATAATTAAATCTTATGCTTTCATTTAAATATTTTTTTTTTTTTTTTTTTTACAAATAATATTCGCTTATTTGTACATGTTTTCATTTCTTTTGCTTTCTTTTGTTTTTTGTTTTTTTTTTAATTTATTTTACCTATGTATATATATATATATATATAATTTATATATGTATGTATTTAATAATTTTTTATTGTTATATTACTTAGCTAAGTAAATATTTTTTTTTTTTAACAATATATATTTTAATAATATAATAATTAATTATATTAATTATAATTATGTATATATTTCGAAACGAAACAAAATTAAGGAACACAAATTGTTAATTCAATATAAAGAAAATAAGAAATAACGTAAAATGGAAAACAACGAAGAAAATAAAAAATAAATTCATTTTTTTTTTTTTTATAACAAAACAAAAATTTAAAGAATTATTAGTTTAATTAATATTTAATTAATAATGTCTAATTTTATTTTTAGAGATTTTTTATTTTTTTTTTTTTTTGCATTTCTTTTGGATGAGCAAAATAATTAAAATAAATTTAATTAAAGACACCAAAGAAAAATTTTGCAAATAATATTTTATATCTTTTATTTTTATTTAATTATAATTTTAAGCAGAAATTAAATCAGAGGTAGTAACGCCCCTTATGCTTATTTGGTTTTATAAAAGCACAAAGGCAGCGCTGAGAAACAACTTTAGATTTTTCGTTTATCTTTTCTTCTTTGCCTAAAAAGCAATGAAACTGTTGTATGGTGTATATTGACAACAGTGATCTTCATCGCAGATTTTGTTGTTTTGTACTCGTTTTTTTGTTTTGGAGTGTTCACTTCCACCTCTCCACCTCTAATTTAAGTGAAATAATTATAACGTAGCTAGAAAATAAACCTATTGAAGCAGTTTTTATTTTTTCTGTATTTATTTATTTTTATTTATTTTTTTTTGCAATTAATATTTTTTGAGCTTTGGAGCACATTTGTGGTGGACGACTAGTTTTTTCGATTTAACAGAATTTTTTTTTTACGCTTCACTATCCTTCGCTGTTGCGTTGTGCTCCGCATGGATTGATACTAGGATTCTTTTTTTTAATTCCATTCCACGACTCATTTTTTTTTTTTGTATTTATTTTTTTTTTTTATTATTATTAATATTTATTATTTTTTTTATTGCATGGCATACAATAAAAGTTATTGTTTATAATATTATTATTATACCTAATTTATTATATATATATTATATATTAAATGTATATATAAGTATATAAATATAATTTTATTTATATTATGTATGTATGTATTTATATGTATGACTGTCTGTGTAGTTGTGGTCATGTATATATGTTAATTGTTTAAATGGCGAAAAGGCTATTGACTGTCTGTGTGTGTGTGTGTGTGTATGTGGTATGTATATTAGTTTATCTATGTATCTCTGTCATCGTTTTTTTTTTTTTTGTTTTTTTGTTTTTTGTTAATGGCACAAAATATACAGCATTATTTTTATCGTCTAACTTTACTAAAGATGATTGAGTATGTGGAAGGAAGATTCTTTTTTACTTTTTTGCAAGACTGCTTCCAACTAAATTATTTATTAAATAAAGCCTTCAAAGTGTTTTATTTCTTTTCAGTTGTTGTTATTGTTTTTTCCTTCACATTGAATTTAGTTGTTAGTTTAGGCCGGAAGGATTCGTTTTGTTGTTCTAGTTTAAATCTTTTTTTTTTTTTGCCTCGACGTTGTGCAGTTTTCCTTTTTCTTCGCTGGCTGTAGTGGCTCTGTTGCTGTTGTTCTTAATATTTTAATTTTTTTTAATAGGCTATTGATTTTAATATAATTATTTCTCACTTAAAACTGCTCGTTTTAGGTTCTGTTTGCTCAACTACGCCTAGTTTCCACTAGTTTTCTACTACTATAATTTATCTTAGGTGTACTTATAGTTTTTTTTTTTTATATTTTTTTTTATTTGGTTTAGCAACGATTTTCATAACGTTGACTTTTTGCAGCTGTAGGATTTATTTTTTATTGCTACTGCTTTACGTAATTAACGTTTTTAGCGTGGTCGCGTACCCTTGTAATTGGGATTAGGATGTCGTCCTGGTGCATGACGCGTATGTGGCGCTGTAAAAAGAGTTGCACACTGATGAGTACCAAAACATAAAACTCTCAGAGAAAGAGAGAAAGATTCAGTGATTGAAAGTGAACAGATCCCCATTCAAAAGTATCAAAACATTGGCACTAAGTTTCTGAGCATGTTTATTTGTTTTTTTTTTTTTTTGTTGGAGCTTGGGGGTCAACTACATACTAAAGTAATAACTTACCCTGTATCATCATAGTAGGATACATATTAGCCATTTGTGCCATTGGTGGTCGCATATCAGTTGATGGCGAGCGGCGATTGTTTGGTAAAGCGACCGAAGGCTGCAAAAAAAGTATTGTTTTTTTAATACTATAATCGCAAAAATCTAATTATGTACTTACATGCGCAAAATAAGCCTGTCCATACTTAAAATACACACCGGATGCAGCGCCTGGATTGTAGGTACCTAATGCTGCTGCCATAGCAGCGCCACCTAACACCGCTGTCTGTTGCTGTCCAGCTGCACCGGCGTTTGCATGCTGTAGCTGTGGTGGAATGTGTGAACTGCGTCCGGTTATGTACAGCGATGGAGGTGCAGTGGCTACTTGCTGTGCTGCCAATTGTTGTGGCTCAATAACAGCATATGGCGTTGTAGCTACTGTTGCTACAGCGTTCGGAGTTGTTGCATTATTGTTGTTGTTTCCAGTATTATTATTGTTGGCAGCTATTGGTGTTGTGGCGGCGCTGTTTGCTGAATTGGCACCAGCGGTACCAATACTATTAGGCGAATTATTACTGCTCTCATTGCTGCTTGTACCAGGTGAGTTACGTTGCGAAACACTACGTCGGAACTCAAAGTTTGAGTTCGGTTTGTGTCTAAAGCTAGCAGCGCTTGCATTAAGACGCACCGGCGGCTTACCCTCGTTTGGTTGATGCGGCGATGTGTTATGGTATTGGCTATTGCCACCACCGTATGCTACATTGGGTTGTGGTGGTGGACCACTAATAAGTGGCATCTGTTGCGGTTTCTCACCACCGTTACGTTTTGACATCGGATGTGCACGATGTGTGGCATGGTATCCAGCATTGCCGCCACCACTACTGTTGTTAATGTTGCTTGGTGAGGCGCGTGGTGTTGGCTCATTGTTCGAATTAAGTAATGGTGTTTTCATGCCTGCATTGCTATTATAACCTCCGCCGCCTCCGCTATTTGTCGAGTTCTGACGTCCCATATAACCGCTATGTGGCTTGCGACCGGGCCCGTTGTTTCCATTGTTTCGCTTCTCGTACGAATTCGGTGTGGAGTAATTACTCTGTGGCTGTTCATTGTGATTTGCCTGATAGTAGTGTGGCGTTGAACTGTTGCTATGGTAACCACCAGTTCCGTTGCCATTTCCAGCATTTGACGCACTAACAATCGGAGGCGTTGAGAAAAGTGGCGGCTGGCGAGCGTTTTGCATCATTGTAGCACTGCCATGATGTGTATTTAGCCCGTGTGGCGTGCTTGGCGCTGATTGTGTAACATTATTTGCACCTGGAACGCCATGACTAACAAAAGTTGCACCTTGAGCAGTCGGCGGTGCCTCAATTAAAGCAGTATTAGTCGACGCCGGGTAAAAGGGTGTCGCAGTGATCACAGCATTTTGTTGTTGCGCCTGCGCTGATGCCATAACAGCGGCAACCGCAGCGGTTGTATTTGAAGCAGGTACTGACGGCGCTGCTTGGCCGGCTGCAGCCGCCGCTGCATAAGGAAACATATTTGTGGGTAAGAGTGTAGTACCATGCGGTCCCTGCAAAGCATACATTGGTGTTGCACCATTAGCAGCCGCAGCGGCAGCAGCAGCAGCATTGAGATCAGTATTCGGCGCACCACCAAGAGCATTGTGTGCTGGTCCAGTGGTAAGTGTAAACGTCGGCACAGCATGATATGTTGTCGTAGTAGCTCCGCCAGCAGCAGCAGTTCCTGGTATGGTGGCAGTTATTAACTGTGCATGATGTGGCTGTGCATGAGCCGCAGCGGCAGCAACATGATGTTGGTGATGTGCCGTAGCACCGTTAGCAGCAGCAGTAGCAACTGCTCCTGCATTCGGATAGGTGGCATTGTAGTGTATCGAACCGCCGCCAGGAGTACGCTTAACGCGTCCAGAACCGTAATATGTAGTACCACCGTTGTTGGTATGGTATGTGGTCGCTGCGCCTGCATTTGACTGCGGTCCAGCCGCTGTCGGTGGTGCGGTTGCGATGCTTGCGAACTGCATGCCACCTGCTGCAATATGATGTTGTGCATGTCCACCAACAGGAGCACCTGTTTGTATAACAGCTGTTGGTTGTGCTGTTGCAGACAAGTGATGTGTATGTTGTTGTGGTTGTATATGCTGTGCTCCAGCTGCTTGAGCATGTGCCGCATTTGGAGCTGTTGCCGAGACAAGTGGTGCTGCAGCTACAGTTTGCTGTGCTGGTACATAGTACGTTGTCATCGTTTGACCCCAATAACCATTATACGATGGATAGTTGTAGCTGATAGCCGGATAAGTTGTCATTGCCGGTATCTGTTGTATTTGCGTGCCAGTTGGAGCGGCCGCTGTCGGTGCGAACTGTTCGCTTGAATATATAACCGGTCCCTGATAGATCGGTGCACCATTCGTTGCAGTGGCAAATTGTGCAGCTGGATATGTAGCGGTTGCCACAGGCATAACCGCTGTGGTGCCACTTGGTGTCTGATAGATGGCCTGCGCATTAGCTGGTATAAGACCAGTAGCAGAAGCATCATTGCGTTGCGCATTTGGATCGAAAACCGGCATTAGGTAGCCCTGTACTTCACTCTCCTTTAAAGATGGAATGTTCAATTTTAAATTGTAATAAAACTATTTTTTTTATTTGCGCAAAACTTACATTTGGCTGTGGATAGGCGGCGTAGATCATGTTTTGCGGTACAGCATAGATGCTACCATCCGGCTAAATAAGACAATACAATTAGAATTGGAATTAATTAAGAATGTTCATAATTTCAAACCTACCGCTTGTTGATATGTCGTGCAGTATTGCGTAGAATTGGGTGCAGTTGTTGTATGGAACACAGTCGAGCCATCTGGTGCCTGATAGCTTTGTGTATAAGTCCAGGCTGTTGTCTTTGGCTCCTCTGTTGCCTGCTTAACGCTTGTTTCACTACTGCTATATGGCGTAGAACTAGTCGAATGTGAGGTTTCACAGTTCTGCTGCTGCGGCGGTTGCTGCACTTGTTGCTGTTGTTGTTGTGGCGTTACTTGTGCCACAGGCGTTTGGCTTTGTGGATGCTCCAAAGATGCGTCATCAACAATAGCATTATGCTAAACAAACCATAAAAATTAAGATTTGTAAATTATGCAATTTAATTATGGCTGACAACTACTCACCTCCTGCAATTGCAATTCATCTGCATCGCACGGTATATTTGGACTAGTCGCCTGATGCTTATACTTCTGTACCTCAATGCGATCGTAACTCTTTGTGGAAGTAGTTGTAATGCTAAGGCAAGTAGTTGCAGCTGCATTATCACAATCATCATCGACGGCACTGCTTAGGTTGCACTGAGACATAGAGGCTGCAAAAAAAATAAATATTAATTTTAAACGAAACAATTTTAATTTTAAATTGCACTTACGTTCAAGACCAGTTTGCTCCACAGCAACATAGTTTATACCATCACCGGCTCCGGCCTGCGCGGGTGTTACATACTCATAAGTACAATCCTGAGTAGCAGAAGCCTCATCGGTATAGCTCTCAGTCGAACTGGATGACATGCCACCAGCATCATTGGCATATAATTGCTGCTGCTGCTGTTGTTGTTGTTGTTGCGGCAATGGTACACCCTGCTGCGTATGCCCCGACATTGCTCCTGCGTTACCACTACTTCCACCGCCGCTCTTGCGATATGGCACGTAATTGTTATTGCTGTTAACACCAGCTGACTGATTTTGTTGTTGTTGTTGCTGCTGCTGCGGCTGTTGCTGATAGGCACCTGTACCGAGCGATTGATTTTGTGGCAGATTGGATGGATCAAAATGATAAATCGAACTGTAAGCAAATAGTCAAAAAAGAAAACAAAAAAAATTTCCTTTAATATACTTTTTTTTTTAATATTTACTACATGGGGTACATTTCATCCATGGCTATGTGTTTCTTTTTTTTTTTTTTATGTCTTGCGGCCGTGCAAAATAAAAATTAAGAGCTCGCGTTGCAAAAAAAAAAAAAATTATATCAGTATTTTTTTTTTTCTCTTAAATTGTTTCACATGCGTTTCACAAAAATTATATATATTGATCTTCTATATTATAAAATTTCACCAAGTAAAACATACACGGCACACTATTTTAATATTAAATAAAAATAAAATTTATACAAAATAAAATCAACAGCTTCACACAAATGCTCTGCTCTGCGGCACAAATGAATGAAGTAAACGGAAGGTAAAACAAAAAAAAAAAAAAAGTCTTGTGCAAATATTTTTCAACACTGTTCTAAAGTAACTGTTTTAATGGCGCTGCAATCCAATAAGGACCTTTGAAAAATCTTATTAGAAATGCCATTCTTCTGTAAATTGAGAACAGTCTTTTTTTTTTGTTGCCAAGTCACACTTTTTTTTTTTAATTTTAAATTTACCGTTTTTTCGCATTGGTATGAATTTGTACAGTTCTGATATAGACAAATTACGCACACACACACACAAAGTAATTTAAAAACCAAACACCTTCACACACACACAAACAGACAGAGAGAAAAGCACATTGATATGAGAAAGTGATTTTATTTATGCATGTTTTTTTTTTTGTGTGATTCGAGTTAGCAGAATTTAAAGATAAAAAGTGAAGTAATTATTTTTGCTTAGGCTGAAGCATAAAGTGGTATGTATGTACCATGGCATATAAATTGTTATGTTAGGCAGATAATTTACAAAAAACAACAACAACAACGACAATTGCATTTTTTTTTTTTTTTTTTTTGATTGATTAAAACTATAAAAAAATTATTTTTTTATAATGATTAGTTTGCAAAAAGTTTCATACTATTTTAAGGATATTTTGTATGAAAAAAAAAAATTTTTTAAATAAATTATAATACTAATGGGTCAAAAAAAAAAAAAAAAAACCTAAAAGCAAAAAAATCAATTTCGGGAAAGTACACCCACCCTATATATATAAGGATCTTTTTTAATACCATATTACCATACATAATTTTTTTGATCAACAACGAAAGCTAAGTTGAACTATCCATGTTTGTTCGTTCGTCTGCCGTATGAGACAATCGATCTCAAAGATTATAATAGATACAGCCATCAAACTTGATACTTAGATTCCACAGAATGCTTGTAAGCTATGATAATCCCAATGAAATATTCAAATCTCGCTCAGTTTGGATAGTTAATATATATGGCCTCATATAAAGATAAAACTTTTTTTGGAAAAATCATTTAAAATTTTAAACTCTATTGGAAATTTTCCCCAGCCACCCCTATGTATTTCTCTTTAGATCAAGCTGGCAAGCTTCAGGTACAATATTCTAGTGTGCAACAGTAAACTGAATCAGGACGCCGATTTTTATTTGAATTTGAGACATATATAGAATTTTTTTTTACTAATGTATATCATCGATTTTTTTATAAAAATATTCCGGCAAAATGATATAATGCATAAAATGAAGAATGTATAAAAAACTGTGTTGGCTTTAAAAGAAATATACCAAAATTTAGTTAAACCAAAACAAAAACTTAAAGGCAAAGCATTAGAAGCCCCAGATATATCAAATATACATAAAGTAATATAGTAAGTAATAAAATATAAGAAAAAGTACGGACTTATGTAAATATGAATTAAGAACTTCTTGAATATATATATACAGAAAAAACACACAACTAGCAAGACTATACATATTTATATTGTATATATATAATATAAAAATCGAGTTTAAAGCGAGATTAGATTTAATTTTAGAAAAATTAAAAGCAGTTAAAAACATTTTGCAAACTATAGTTCAAACGCTTGATATCAGTATATAGTAACAGTATATAGCGCACAAGCGAGCTAGATATAATATTTTTTTAGTGAATAATTTAGTGAAAATTTGTAAAATAAAAAAAATAAATAAATAAAAAAAGTAATAAATTTTGCAGTTGTTGAAAATTGTTGAAAAGATACACAAACGAATTTTTTTTTTTTGTTATTTTTTTTTTTTTGTGTTTATGCTTGCTTATTTTGTAAATTACCCGTCTTGATTAACAATTGGTTGTAGGGTTTGCGGATTTATGAGAACGCTGCCAATTGGCACACTTGAAATATCTGTGACGGCCCAAACCAGACCGCATACGGACGGCGATGACGCTCGACTTGCGGCACCGATGACAACGTTGCCGGTGCCGGTGCCGGCTATTGTTGGTGTTGTGCCGGGTGGTATGGGCGACAGCAACGGCTTGTTGTTGTTGTTGTCTCACATTTTGTTGACTGTGGTTGTTGTTGTTGATGGTGTTGTAGAGCTACTGTTGCCGTTGCTGCTGCTGCTACTACTCCAGCAGCTGCTGTAGGGGATGAGGAGGACACTGTTGGAGGTGTGTGTGATGTTGTTGGTATTAACGGTTCTGGCGATGGTTCGTCGCTACCATAACCGGTGGGCGAGGGTGTCACGGAATCGGAGCGCACAGATTGTGTGCGTGTTTTATAGCTAAGATTGAGCGATCGCGTTAGGCTTAATTTTTGTTTGTTTGGTATTTTAAGGGTATAATATACTTATAAATAATTTAACAAAATCAATTTTATAAAATCGCAGTGTGAATAAAGAAAACATAACTTACAAAAAAAAAAAATAACGTAGAAAACTAAACGATTTGTCTGAAAAAAATATGTATAGTATTCCTCTCTAAATACTTACCCGCTACTTGATGGTGATAGACGCCATGGTGTACTTGTGCTGCCTGTGGAATCTTGCTTTGCAAAGCCACCTCTTCCACCAGCTCCGACGCCGCCGCCGCCGCTTTTATTTGAAGTGGTTGAGTCACCACGTGGCAGTGTAGGTCCTCCAGCGCTAGGTGGACCACCATAACCGCCAAAGCTATGTGCTTTGGGAACTGCACCGCTAGCCGCAGAACGACCATCGCGAGATTCCGTTGACTAAAAAACAAATTTTGTTTAACAAAATTCAAAATATTTTACATTAAACACAAAAAGCGCTTACATTCTGCATTTTAAGCAACTTGCCAGTGGCACGTGCCTGTCGTTGTTGTTGCTCTGCAGAATTAGACCAGCTGCTATAGTTTTCCTCAATCAGTCCATCGCCAACGCTATTCTCCATATGCGTACGACTAAAGATGCGACTACGTGCACGTTCATAGTCTTCCTCACGTTCTTCAAAACTCTTTGCTTTACGATCAAGCACACCACGTTCCGGATAAAGATACGTTGACTGTCTGGCCTCATCAAAACTATGCGTATCTCGCTTTAGTATTGATTTTCTTGAATCCTCACGGTGATCGCGTACAAGCGTCTTGAAGCGCATCTGTATAAAACAAAAAGGAATGTATTATTGGTATTTGAACATCCAGAGAGTCTATCTTTACACACCTCTGGTATACGCGTGCCCTTTGCCAATGTCACAATGACACATTGCTGCGTTTCCGTATCAACATTGTGTTCCATGCCAAAATATGCTGCAGTGCGATGTATAAGCATGCGATTATACGAGCTTGTCGCCGGAAAACGTAATTCGCCACGTCTGCAAAATAAAAAATTGTTTAATTGAACTTTATATTTTTTTATTAAAAATAACTTACGCCTTATCCTGCACAAATTCAACGAGATCTTTCTCAATTTTCATCAGCAAATTACGATCTTTTGGATTACGATTTAGTGTCTCCTTAAAGAAGCTTAATAGATCGGTGCCACCATGATCTGTATACTGTTCGCCCGAATTCTCTGAGTTATGGAATACTAAAATTAATGAGTAATAGTTTTAACAACTACAATTAAAATGTATTAACTCACCTCTCGATATAAATCCTGATGTATTATTGCTACTATTATTTGAGTTATTACTGCTCAATGAAACATTGACGCCAACAACGCAACACCACCACCACCGCCACCAACACCAGCATTAGAAATATTACCACCAGCGCCATTATTACTTCCACCTTCATTGCTGTTTGATGAGCTGCCACCACCAATATTCTTCAATCGTGGTTTTGAGCTTTTTGAATTAGTATTGGCGCGATGCTTCTTACCGCCGCCACCGCCGCCTCCTCCTGCACCACCACCACCGCCGCTACGTTCATAGTGATGCTGCTGCTGCTGTTCACTATCCATATCGTTGCTATTTTGACATTCGTTGCGTTGTTGTTGTTGATGCTGCTCATGCCGTTCCTGCCGGTCTGCGTTCAGCTGATAGTTCATACCCGAATTGTAGATAGTCGTTGCAACGGGCGGTGTTGATGATGGCGAACATTCGTATTGATGTTGATGTTGCTGATGTTGATGCTGCTGCTGTTGTTGCTGATGTTTGTTGTTGGCGCCGCCACCTCCATGTTTATTGTGCGTTTCAATAGAAACATTACCGTTGGCTTTTAAATCATTTATATACTTTTTGCCATTACTATTATTGTTTATTATTATATTCGATTTTATTATTCATATCGGCAGCGTTTACACTACGATTATTATGTGCACCGCCGTTGCCATTATCTCCTCCTCCTCCACCGGAGCTATTGCTGCCACTAGCAACATTGCCACTTTTTTTCGGTGGCGACAATTTTGGAAATTCTGTTTCATTTGTAAGCGCAGCAACATTATTGTTGTTGTTGTTGCTGTTGCTTGTGTTGGCTAGTAACAATGACAGATGGTGTCTCTATCAAAGGCGAATTGCCGCGATTGTTGTTGTTACTGTTGCTGCTGCTGTTGTTGTTGTTGCTATTATTATTGTTAATGGCTGTTGATTGTGCATGCAATTTGTTGTTGTTGTTATTATTATTATTGCTATTGTTGTTATTATTATTATGCTCATTGACATCACCACTTAACACTCCAAAACCATTGCCAGCAAGTTGCTGTTGTTGTTGTTGTTGCTGTTGATAATTGAGTTGTCCATTTGTTGTTGCTGTTGTTACTGCTGCCGCCGCTGTTGTCGTTGTTGTTGCTGTCGGCGTGCCAGCTCCTTTGTTGTTGTTGCTGCTGCTGCTGTTGTTGTTGTTGCTCTGCTGTTCTTGGCGTTGGCGTACGTGGTGGTGATGTAGACTCACGCATTGCGTGACTACGTGTCAGATGTTTACCTTTCATATTTGCCTGTAAATTTAGATTAACAAAAATACAAAAAAAAAAATCAATATAAATATTTTATTGGCATTTGTCTGACTAATTGTGTAAGACTTCTTCTACCACATTCTTCCTTTTTATTGAATAAGCAATTAGTTTCAAATTAACTGCTCTGCGCTTTATTAATGTCAAAGTTAACAATGATGCAATTAAATTGAAGCAGAACCAGAACAACAACAACAAGTAAAGGTCATGAAAATGTAAAATAAAGCTTAGCAGCAGCAACAAGAGCAACGCAACGAGACCTGGGAAAAACCACTAACCTACTAAAATGTAAAACCCATATACAAATAAATGTCCTTCTTCTAGCTCTGCTCTTCTATTTAGTATAGAAAAGAATTGTAGCTGAGTAGCACACCGCTGTGCGACCCCGTACATGCGTCGCTTGCCACAATAAAATGAGAGGCATTTTAGGCCAGACGCTGGCTGACGTCTTTAGTTCACTTTTGACATTTTGTAAACTTCCGTATATATAGTTTTTTTTTTTTTTTTTTTTTTGTATGATATCAACGAAGCACTCGAACGGAAACTACTATGGCCATGGCGTGCATGCTTCAATACAGCACAAAATAAGGCCCACGTTTTTCGTAGTATATCTTTTACAAACTTATTTGTAAAAAAAAAAAAACTATTTTGTATTTTTCAGTATAGTAATACTATCAGATAGGCTAAAACTATTACAAAAGGCAATAGGCTAGCACAAAAGTGTACATCTGATATAGGTGCCAGTTAATTTCAACATATCAAGCTAATACTAGTTGGTTCAACTCCCTTAAATGTTGTTTCTGTGAAAGAAAGGAAGTTACACCACAACATATTCTGTTTGCATGTAAGCCAATATCTAAGCAACAGATGCTGGATTATTTTTAACTGCTAAGATTTGTAAGATAGATGGCTATCTTATTGTGTGAAAAAAATTGTGAGTTCGGTCGAGTTCGGCTATCTATCTTATTGTTTTATAAAAATGGAAGCATTTTTTACCAATTTCAATCAAAGTTAGCTGCCGCCAGCCACCGCCGCGGTTTTTATCTAATGTTTTGTCTTGGACGAGCGGCTGGTGAGCGTCATTTTTTGCTCATTTAAATGAAAAGTAAAATCAAACCACATTTGACAATTTTGAAAATTATTATTTGCTGTTAAATATGGCAAGTATGAGGAGCTTTGAGTTCAATTGTCATTATTAAGTACTATGAACACACTAAATGAATCCTAAAAAGTTGACGTCCATTTTGGATCAGCCATTTTTAATTTTTAAAAACTAATGTGAAATATGAAATCAGCGACCCCAAGAACATAGGTACCAAAAAATTAATCAGAATTCTTTCATTTTTAGACTTTTGGCCAGGTTTTTTTGGAAAATTGACCACGGTGCTTTGCTTTAAAATCTTTCTATTTTGTAAAAAAAAAGTACGCCGTAGGGTGTTTCACATTAAAACATATTTCTTTAAAAGAACGCAACACCCTTTTTTTAAACCAAATCTCTACCAAAAAACAAGAGGTTTTGTATGAAACCACTTTTAAGGAGAATTAATTTCGGTTTAAACAAAAAATCTCAGAAATTACGAATAAATATTGGGCCCTAATAAAATTTCTTAAAAGTACCAACACGAAGCTGAAAAGTCAAAGTTTTTTCGCTCATAGTTGTGTTTATAATTTCATTGATTTACCATCGTCTTGTGCGCGTGCCAATCTTATTGCAAAAACTAAATTATGTCGGAGACTATTAAAATTTAAGCACAATCGTGCTACAAACGCATTTCTAGCAAATGTCAACACTAGTCGCAGTCGCGTGTGTCTGACATCATTGCACAATTTTAGCTCCTGGCGAAGGTGTAGAAAGCTTTAGTGAGTCAGTCATCGATAAACAAATAAATCGCAGCAGCAGCATTAAATCAGTTAATAAACAACAGTGTTCTTTAAAAACTAAAAAATTTTAAATTATATTTAAACTAATAAAATCAGAGTATACAAGGACAGACGGATATTGCTGATGTCGGTGTAAATAACGCCAACGTCGTTGACGCCATTTCAAATAGCTGAGCAGCAGCAGAAACTAAAGCTTATTCAAAACGGAAAGACCAGACAAGACTTTGATACATAAGCATTTAGTCAATCAGCCAAGCAGGTAGTTTTCAGGAAATTAACTTAGATTCATTGAATATGAAACCTTATGCTTGGCAATGTCCACTACTTTGCATGTCGTAAGAAGGAAAAAGGAAGAAAAAAAAACGTATTTCTGAATGGAGACATCTTTGAAGTTTATGGCAATATTTCCGCGTATCCAACTGGGGCGGATTGCAAAATTGTTCTTTAACTTGTTACACTGCAAAGCCACGTCTCAAAATCAAATTCAAATAGCTTTAACGTTGGTACTACATACCTTAAACACTGGTCTCTTATTCAGTTCTTGTTTAAGATTGCACAAATAAGCAGCACGTTTTAGATTTTGATACATTATGCAAAATGTTTTTAATTATTTATCATAAAAAATTAAAAAAAAAAAAAAGTATTTAATAATGACATTAAAATACTTTGATTTAAAAATTCAATATTTACGAAAAATGTTTTTTGAAACTGAAATTAAAAAATTCTTTAAATCTTTTTAAGAATCGATGTATAATAAAGAAAAAATAGAAAGAAGGCTGCAGTCAAGTAGTAGTACCCTGTAGAATGACATAAACTAGTTTCGAATTAAGTTCGAATTTCGAACTTTATGTGTATGTTCTGGGAGCGCCGGTCTTTTTTTACTATCACTCACTCTCTTTGGGCAAGAGTGTGAAATTGAGTCAAAATTTGCTTGTGAGTATTGTGGAGTAATGCAAGAGTCGAGACTCTCAAGAAAGAAAATAAGAAAATGCAAATGAATGAATAGAGTGTACAGCAAACATTCAATTGAACTCACTGTGTACTTGCTGTGCCGAATCTCTTTTACAAAACTACTTTCTTATTTAATGATTGAACACAAAACTATTTTTTTTTATTGATATTTATGCTCGTTTGGTAGCGGCATAAATTTTAATAATTCATAAATTGAATGGAAGTTTTGGATGGAACAAATAAATATCTGACCTGAGCCAAAATCTTCCACATAAGCAAAGTTTTCTGGACATGTATCAGACATGTTTTTGAGGTCAGTTTAATAATAACATTGCAGAGAGAAGTTTTAGTGTCTAATTTCAGCTCAATATCTTTTAAACTGACCAAATGATTTGGGGATACAAAAACAAGTAATAATAAGTTTTTGGTCTGATGTTATAGTAAAAATTGGACAACAGATTCAATGTGATCCAAAATTCAAGAATAATCAAAAAAAAAAAAAAAATTACACTGGTTGTGAGTTCGATAGGGGTCTCCCATTGAAAACTGGGGCTCTGCCATGCCTATAAAAAAGAAGTAAGTTTTAGGTTATTAATTTTACAGGTATTGAGAAGTTTCATATAAAACTCAATGGTTTTCTTTGATTCTCACAAAATAATTCTATTAGTTGAACATTTTTCTTTGAATTCCAAAGCAATTAATTCAAGTTTTGGTTTTTTGTTGTGATTTTTATTGTTTCTATTCGTTGTTGTTGTTGCAGTCGTTTAGTGCAGCTCTTAACGCTCTTCGTTTTAGTTTTTCCCATTTGTAGAGAATTGTTATCGTTTTTGCAGATGGCTTGAAAAAATCAATAAATCGACCTTGAAGCATTTTACAAAACTTTGTACAAAAAAAAAAATATTTTTTTTTCTGAGCTGCTGCAGCGGACAGACGTACGTACAGACGAATAAACATACCGACAAATAGGCAATACGATAGACATAAATACAAATAAAACCAATTTATGTACGTATGTATATGTGCAAAAAAAAAAAAAAAAAACTTAAATAGTATAAAGAAAATTCATGTATTATGCCCCCCTTTTGTACAGTTTTGACCGCCCCGCACCGAATATCTTTTTCGCTCGTTTTGCAGCAATGTCAAGTTGCGATAAAAACTAAAACGCCATGAAACATGTTCAGTTTAAAACGGTCAAAGTTAAGTCAAGAGCAGTGATTTAACATTTAAGAAAATAACAGACGAGGGTTGTTCAAAAAATTATTCTTGAAAAAAAGGGGCAGTAAGGTAAAAAAGAAAAACGTTGTTCTACACTGATTTGATTGTAATAATAATGCAATCCCTTCATTGAATTTTTATATTGTCACAATCATAAATTTCTTTGAAAAGCTTGATTTGTTGTTTTCAGCGAAAGAAAAAATTAAAATTCATATTGAATAAAATTCCAAGAAATTTTCTATTAGGTAATTAAAATATTGGAAAAACACAGCACTTAATGCCACACAGCGTATTAGTTATATACGTACAAATACATACGCCGTAATACTGTATATTTGCATGTGTGTGCATACCGAAAGTCGCGACATTTCATTGTTTTAGCATACAAACAGGAGTTTAAGCAATGAAATAATGCCACCACAAAGCATATACATTTCGCTGACCTGACCCAGTTTTCGTTTTGCAAATGCTGCTGGCTGACACAGCCTCACTGAGTAGCTGCGTTGTGTTGGCTGATGTTGTTGTTGTTGCATACTCATGCAAAACGCAAAATTTTGGGCGTGATTCGAGTGCAGTTGCAGTTCATGGCTATTTTGTGTTTGCTTATGCTGATGTTTTGCTTATGTCAAACATTATACATATATACACATACACACATCATAGATTCTCAATGTATATAATGCAGCATACTTTTCGGCTTACATATACATTTATAGAAAAACAATTATATGCATTTCATATATATAAATGTATATATGTACGTATATATAATTTGTATATATGTTTGTACATACATCGATTATGTTTTAGTTATGTTTTAATTTTTGCAACGATTTTATATGCATACGAGTATATAGTATAACAAAAGTTCACACTAAATTGACCTATATCACTTTTTAGAGGTTCTAATGACTTAAAAAACCTCTTTTTTTTTAATGAAGATCTTAAAGAAGAGGCAAAGGAGACAAAAAAAAAAAACCAAACAAAAACTTTAAAATTTGGATAGTTTTATTTTGGAATTTTAAAATAGAAAAAAGAAATAAAATTTTAAGTGGAGTAGTTTTGGAGATATTGTTGCTAAAATTTTAGGTTTTTTTAAAAAAATTTTTTAGGGGGGGAAGTTTGAAAGATATTTTTAAATTTGTTTTTTTATATCAAATGATGCTACTTTTGGTTATAAAATTTCTATTGACCATCTTTATTTTTATTAAAAATGATAACATCGTCATTATACCCTGTACCCAAAGGTAAAAAGGGTATATTAAGTTTTACGAAATTTAGTAACAGACAGAAGGGGGGCAAAAAGGACCCTTAAAAATTATTTTTATTTTTGATATTCTTTTTTTAAGTATTAAACCGATAATTTTGAAAATTAAAAGAGTAAAAACTTAAAAATTTAAACCTTAGACCCCCCAAGGCCGTAATTTTCAACTATAAAACCTTTTTCTTTTATAACTATTTTAGCGAGTATCCCCCTACCACCAAACTCCCCAAAATTTTTTGTTTTTCTTAAAAAATTTATTTTTTATTAATTTAAAAAATAATAAATTAATTCAAACCAAATAACAACCCCTTTTTTTTTAATGAACTGTGTTTTTTTTATTTGCAAATTCAGTCCCTAAGGGGACTATCAGCGAATTGTAGATAGCATAACATTGACTTTCTATAAAGTATTCCAAAATTTGGGAGTTTTTACATGAAATCGTCATTGTTTTTTATTCTAGAAAGTTCAAATTTAGTATAAATTATGTCTTTGATAGTCCCAAAAAAAAATCCCTTTATGGGTAAGACCAACCAAATTTTAGGTAAAGCCCCATACAAATTTACCCCAAAATTTGGGGTTTTTAAAAAGGGGTCGGGGATTGATGGAGGAGGTATTTAGTACAAAGTTTATGTATGAGTGGCAAATCCAGGGGTAACAGTTTGTACTGTTATCCAGCAGTTATGAAAAGCCAGAGGGTTGACATGGTATGTTCAGTCTATCCAGATATGCCTTAGTGAGCCTAGCCACCTCCGGGTTTTTGAGGGGACTTCTAGTTCCTGGTGGATATCTGCATTGTATGAAATGGGTGCGCCTCAGAAAAAAAATGCAGAATTTTTTTGGAAGACTTGGACTCTTTCCCTGTTGTTTCTTTTTGCAGTGCTATTGTGATTGACCATCTGAACAATATTTATTCGACCGATTATTAGCTTAGAAACTGTTTGTAAATTTATTGAGTATAATTGGGCCAAATATGGGCAAAAATGTTAAAAATCGATAAATTGGATTCAGTAAATTTGTGAACAGTTTCTAAACTAATAAGCTGACGACAAAATATTGTTCAGATGGTTGATAGAGCATAAAATTACGCTGTTATTTTTTGCTATAAACATGACGATTCGACTAACAGAACCAAAGATATCATCATTCGAAAAATGATATAATTTAAAAAAAAAACCTGAAATTTTAGACAATAATATCTCCAAAACCGTTCTACTTCGAGAAAAATTTGATTTCTTCTTCTTTTCTTAATCTAGAAATTCAAATTTTTCTTATAAATTATGAGAGTTCCAATAAAATGTCGTAATTTGAACAAGACTAACACACATTTTTGCATACCGCACACAAATACACCCAATTATGGACTTTTTGTTACTTATAATGAAAATGTCAAACTTAGGTCAGACCTAAAACTTTTATGTTAAACACAACAAAACATATTAATTTACCAAGGTATCCTAAGGTTCGGAATACTTAAGTCAAACGGTTAAGACTATGTACATAAAATCTTGAAAATTTCTATAAATAATATGCAATATATGTACTGAAAATTATCCTTACAACAGTCGAACCAACTATGTAAATCTTGAATTGAAATACTACATTCTTCGAAATAAATTCACGAATTCTTTTAATGCCAAAATGACTTTTTGTTTGCGTGTCAAAGGTTGTTCTTCCTCTGGTTCGTGCACAACATTTATTGAATTTTCATTTTCATCATTTTTTGATTTCTTGCTCTTTGTTGTTTCTTTTTTCTTTTGCTTATCACTGTTGTTGTTGTTATTGTTGTTCGTTTTTTCTTCTTGATATTCATTTTTCTTTAATGCTTCATATTGATAATCGGCAATTAAAATTGACTCATATACTACTGATTTATTTTGATTATTAGATTTATCTTTATCTTTACTTAAACGCTTAGAACTTTTACTTGAACGTTTTTGTTTTTCTTGCTCTTCTGCCACCACCATCTCTTCTGATTCTACGTTTTGCATTAATTTTCGCTTAATTTTATCTCGACCACCCATTAAACGTTTAATAATAAAACTTACACGACGATTATTTCCAAAGCTATTTTGACGTCCTAATGCAGTTTGCTGATCCTCACCACTGCTACCGTTACTATAATCCTTTGATAATGTTACGTTGCTGTTAATGGCATTGGATGTTGCCACATTAACTGTTGCTGCTGCTGCTGCAGCTGCTGTTGCTGCTGAGATGACTGGAGATGGTGTTGCTGTTGTGGAGGATGCTGGTAAGCCTGCTGGAATTGTTGTAGCAATTGCTACTTGAGATTTTGTGGAACTCATAATCACAGTTCATGTAAAATGTGCTGTAAAGAGAGAGAGAGAGAGAGTTGAGAAATTGTGAATTTGAATTATTTTTCGATTGGAGAAATATTACATAACATGGAGAAATCTTACGTAACAGACTACGTATTGACTACTCTTTATAAAATGTATAAAATATAGTTTCGTTTTCAAAAATTTAATTTTAAGTAGATCTCAAAATGTCCAAGATTTATTAATGTTATATATCGCTACAATAGCGGCCACATCTAAAAATCGATTTGCAACTGTCCAAATAACACAGGACAACAAGTTTTTTTTTTATTTACGATATGAGACTGGTTTTCGATGTGCGCTGAGCTCGATTTAGTGGCCCAAAAGTGCCCATCACGTCATGTGTTTGATCAAAAAAAAAAAAAAAAAAATTTCGGTGATTTTATCTTCTTTTCTCGAAAATTGGTGGGCAATTTTGGGCTCCAGAAAAAAATTTTGTATTTATATTAAATTTTTCAGGCCTATAATTCAATCGAAAAGACTGTACTGCATAAAGGGTTATCTCCGTTTTTTCAACATTGTTCATAAACTTTTGTTTATGGTATTTGTACTGTTAGGCTCAAGCTTTAATTTAAGAGTAAGTTGAAGTCTCTAACACTTCTGGATCTCGAGAAAAGTGGGGATAAAAACACCCAAAAAACACGATAATTTTATTATATGTTACTTTTTTTGTTTAAAAATCACGTCCTACAAAGCATGATTTCTTATATCTTGATTTTTTCATATCGGTTCGATTTTTTGGCTCATCTATTTTTGAACGTAGACGCGAGTGTAGTGGAATCGTAGCACAAATAGACTATTTCCTGGTATTTTAGTTCCAAGCTTTTTTTCAACAAAAGATATCAAGTTGAGTTGTAGACACGTGTTTTAATTTGATTTATTAAGAGGAATATAACTTTGGAACTATCTAACTGTTTTTTATTTGCGAGGAAGAACAAAGTGTTCGAAGATTGTCCACATTAAAAAAGGGGGGAAAAAAATTTTCTGGAGACTCTAAGCTTTAATTTCGGCGAGCTGCACAGGGTACGACATAGATAGAACGACTTAGCTTTTGTTGTTAATACTTTTTGGGGAAATTTTTCCCTCAAAGGGGGCGTCTTTTTATTTTTCCCTTCCTTTTTTTTTTTTATCCATTTAAAATACATGGTTAATTACGAATAATTTGTATTATATCTTAAAAGTGAATCAATAAATTATAGTAAATAAATTTTTTTTACCTTCACACGAATAAAAGTCTACTATTGCATTGCATTGGAAAGTTTTTTTTTATAATTTTGGGATTTATTATTTATTTTAAATATATAGAAAATTCTTTTTGCACTCTTCGATTTATTTTTATGCTTTTTCAGTATTTTTTATTTTGCTTTTATTTTTTGTTGTTAGAATTAAAACATATTTGTCAAATTATTGGCAGTGGTGCAGTTTTGTTCAATTAAACTCGGTATTCATTTAATCCGATATTTAAAGCGTTTTTTTTTTTTTATTTTAGAAATTTTGTGCTTTTTTCACTTCAAGACGACTTAAAAACTAGATTTACACCGTTTTTATTTATATTTAAATTACTTTTTGGGATATTTAAAATATGATTTTCCTTGCGTTGTACGTGATTTTTTTTTTGTCTTTAAAAGATTTTTATGTTTTAAATTCCAAAAAAAATATTATTCAGGCTTAGTTTCTTTTTTTTTTTTATTTTTAACAATTAAATTATTGCTACATTTAGTTGTTGTTGTTGTTTTTGTTGCTATTTTTTGTTTATTATTAATTTTATCACATTTACACCATATATCACCATTTCACCGAAAAATACAAGCCAAAAAAATATAAACAGCACAAAAAAACTGTATTAAACAACATCGAAGATACTTGTAAATTTCTTTTTAATAATTTTTTTTTTTTATTAAAATTTTTTTTTTTTTTTAAAGATTTTTTGTTTGTTTGTTTGTTTTTTCTTTAAGTTATTTGATTCATATTTTGTAGTCTTTTTGTAAAAACTGCATTGCTTGTGGCACACATTTTTTTTTCGTTTTAAATTTTTTTATTTAAATTTACTGCACCAAAGAAAATAAAAAAGAAGAAAAACGGAAAAGAAATATTCTATTAAATTTCAATTTTTCACAATAATAATTTTTATCCGCTGCATATTTAACTGGTTACTCGTCTACTAAATGAATTTCTTATTGGAAATGTACACTGCGTTCAAAAGTATCTATACTTGTACTTCATATGTGTGTGTGTGAGTATTTGTATCTATGTGAATTGCGTATGTTTGCCACTGAGAGTGAATAAGTTGAAGTTTTGTCAAAGTGAGAGCACGATGAGCGAACGAACGCGTACACATATTCTCCGATTACTTTATAACAGCAAACGAGGGTTGTAGCTTAAAGGGTGTTACTTTGTACTCCTCCTTGTATAGAGAATTCCATGCAATGACCTTGTTTACGATTTATTTTGATATAAAAGCCAGTAAATAGTAAAGCAGAGAAGAACGAGTAAAGTAGTAAAATATACAACAACAAAGAAAAAAAAAAATAAATAAATAAAAACTATCCAGGATAATCAACAACAACAACAGCCGTAGTAATAGTTCTTCTTGTTGTCCTCATCGTTATACGTTGTTGTCGCTGTCGTCGCCGCTGGCTGGGGTGTTCTTTCTTTCTGTTTCTTTCTTGCGTGTTGTCTCTGATTGCCTGCTCGGTTGCCAGCCTGCCAGCCTGCCTGCCAGCCGCCTGCCGCTTGTTGCCAACCTATTCAACTTCCTTCGCCTTTTTCAGGTTAAACTAGTTTCTTGTTGTTGTTCACTTTTATTTTGCTTTTGTTTGCTTCTTATTTTTTTTTTTTTTTTAATTTAAATTTTGCATGTATGAAAATTATTATAAACTGTTCTTCATTCGATTTTTGATACCCTCTAATCGTAAATGTATGCAACAAACCGATCTTTGCTGCTCACGATAGTATCTATGAACAAATTTTCGATTAGCAATAAAAGTTAAGGTGTATACCAGTGGTGGAAACTTTTCCTATTTTTGCGGTTCCTGGGTATAGAAGGTGCTAATAAAAAATAATTTTTATGATGTACCCAATTGATCAAATTAAGAATATTTGATGAAATTCGCATCCCATAATTTTTTTCTTTTTTTTTTTTGTTGCAAATAATGAGAATATGCAAAACTTACTATAGGGTATCTGTAAGTTGAGCTAAACCATCTGTAGCATTTTTTTTTTTTGTTTATCTAAAACGGTTTAGGTAATTTTGATTTTATAACAAGCATAAGAATTTCTAAAGCATTTTTTTAAGGGTTACAATTTGCTTCAAAAGAGATAAAATTAGATAACATTGTAATACATTTAAAGCTAAGAATAGCAAAAAAACTTAAGCTGGAATCTAAAAACTGACAGCTGTAGCTGTGGAAAACAATGCACGAAAGATGAAAGAGGGTTTCATAAGACACATTTTCATTTTTAAGCTTCTTTAAGCCAAACCAAATAAACTATTAATTAATAAATATTTTGTAGAAGGAAAAACTAGACATGTCACACAATATTTGAAACTACAATCTACGAAAATGTGTTACTTTTCATTGATATAATACATGGGAAACTTTAGGGGCGGCACCATTAAATATTATTCGATAAAAAAAAAAATACGGATCTTCTTATTTTCGATATAGAACAATCCTAGGGGTGAGCGCAAAAACATTTTTAAAAAATGTTTCCTATGCATTTTTTAAACCACTCTAGTGTGTATATTGAAAAAATTTTGTTTAAATTTGAATTATATAAATTTTGTACAGCTTAAAAACTAAAAGAAAAAACAAGTTGCAATCTTCGAGACAAATGGATGGTTTTATTTTTCTATCTCCTCTAGATTTTGAGTAAACATATGGGTGAAAAAATGTTTGGTTAAATTGGATGAGAAAAAATTTTGTAGTTCTATGGAGAGCGGCTGTACCAAACATTTTTTACATTTACTACTGTGAATAAAAAGTAACATAGTACGACAATTCGTTTTAAATTTTCCCGGGCATTAGAAACCGGACCATTTTTTCCCCTTAAGATGGTAGGACCTTAACTGACATCTTTTAAATTTTGAGAACATAGCGCCAGTAGTTAATAAGGCATGAGTTTTTTCAGTCAACAACAAAAAAACATTTTTCGACTCTACCTTTCGATTGCTTTGGCGTAGTCTTTTCGGTCTCGACTTCCTTTTGGCACGGTATTTACTTGATTGGTTTACAGTTTCAGGTTTTTACGCATAAATCCATGTATCATCTCCAGTAATAATGCGTTTTTTGGCGCAATGATAGCCAGAAATCATTATTTCACAGTCTCGTACGATTTTTTTCGAACAAATTGAGTTGTTTCGGTTCCAAACGAGATGCGACGCGCTTGAGACCTAATTGGTCTTTCAAAACCGATTGAATTGAACCAACTGATACGTTGTTGATCTCTAATTGTCAATCGATGATTTTTGAGCACTAAATTCTTGATCTGGTTTACGTGGTTCTCATCGGTAGACGTGGATTGACCAGGACGCTCATCGTCTTCAACGCGTTCTCTGCCTTCTTTGAATAATTTAGACCAATCAAAAACACTGGCTCTCGATAAAACATTAACACCATTAGAGATAGCTTTGCGTAAGAAAGGGTTATATTTAGTTTCCATAGTAATTTTAAAATTTCATTAATGCCGATACCTACTTAGCTGTAACCTAAAAAATGATGGTCCCGATAAAATTTCTCAAATAAACTAACAATGTACAATTACTTCAAATCTTACAAAATTCTTACATTTTTGTATTGAAAAACTTCATGTTACTTAGAAAGGAATACAAAATTTCAGGTGTATAGTTTAATGTGAAACCAAGCACAGTAAAAACTCTTTGGGCCGGACATAGAAATTGAACTATTTTCTATGTCAGCCCAAGAAAATGTTCATAAAAGCTCCATTTAAACATATCCTCGTAAAACGAGTTCCGCTCTCCCGATCAAAATATCAGAATAGAAAAACTAAAGCCTATTGCAATTTATTTTGTTTACAAAAATTAAGTATTTGATTGTGAGTATGAGTAGAATTTGGATGCTTTACTTAAATAATTTTTACAACAAAATTTAGACACTTATTGTATTTGTAGCAATAACTATAAATGTTATACTGGGAAAACAAAACAACAGAATAAACAAATTAAATTCACAGCACGAGAGCTGAAACAGCTGAAAATCCCAAAGGACAAATATTGCTACGTGTGCATACAATGTCTATCGTATAATTTTTTATATGCATATAATATTTTATATATATGTAAATACATACTCATACATGTATGTAATAAAACTAATGATACGAGTCAATCATATGTCAAAAAAAAAAACAACAACAGGAAAAACTTTAACAAATGAGATTAAATAAAAGCCAAATAGAGGAAATTTCAATGGTCGATAAAATAAACGACAACGACAACAAGAACAGCAACAAAAACGTTTTTGCTCGTTGCCATAATTTAATACAAAACAATTTTCATTTGGGAAATACCCGCAGAATATGCAAAAAAAAAAATAAATAAAATCATTGCTGAAAGCGGAAAATAAGCTATAAGAAAAATATGCACACACAAACAAATCGAAACAAACAAACAAAAAAAAAACCGTGGCATGAGTGCAGGTGAAAGATGACGTATACGTAAAATAAGAAAAGAAGAAGAAGAAAATGGCGTTGTTTTCAGCAATAAAAACGACGACGACGACGACAACTAAAACGAAGACGTCGACGACGACGACGTCGTCGATACCAATGAAAAGGCCAAAAAAACGAGGCAAAGTTCAGCAATATTTAGGACAACAAACTGGCAAACAAAAAAAAAAATATGCCCGGCAAGCATGTTATGGCATTTAGAAATAGGCAAGAAGTTTACTACCAAAGTTGACGACAATGCAGGATATAAGAAATTTTCACACACATACAAAATAAAAGAATAACAGTAAAAAAAAAAAAAAACGACCAAAAAATACACTTTTCTTTACTTTTATTTGTATTTTTTTTCGTAATAGCAAAAAAAACGCGGAAAATACAATAAATTCTTTAAGAAAAAATGGCAACAACAAAGCACAAAAAAACGTAGCAGAAAACGTAAAACTATGCGCTTTCTTATTTAAGCATTTTAACATACAATATATGCATGTATGTGTGTGCGTATTATGAGGGCAACAGCTAACATAGACAGACAGACACACATATGTATCTGTATCTATGTATACAATTGGTTTTTTACAGCTGTTGGCCAGTAAGTTAGTCAGTTGACTGCTCAACCTTATCCACCGCCCACAATGCGTTTGCTTGCTCTACACACAAACACACACACACACACATATACAAAAATTTGATTGTCAGCGATTGCGACACTCGCGCACACATTTGTTTGTGTCTACAAAATACATATTACATACTGTACATATTTACATATTTATATATATATATTATTAAACAGTCAGCACGCGCTAGTATCTTTTGCCTAAAAGTATCTAAGTGGTTCGTAAAATGTATCGCGCGTTGAGCAGCTAAAAATTTTTCGCGTGAGAATTTGTCAATCTGCGCATGTTTTTCTTATTGCACCAAACAAAAGAGCAAACATTGAGTTTGTGAGTAAAATACATTTTTACAGAGAAAATATTACGAAAATGTAATTTAACTCCCAACTATAATGACAACACATTTTATATACATATATGTATGCATGTACTCATATCTTAACCGGAAGTAATGCGAGAGATAAATTAATTCATAAAAATATTAATTTAATTTTTGGTTCCAAATTCATTTAAAGAGAAGTTTCGCGGAATTATCCGTATTGTAGCCAGGAGAAGAAAATTTAATTGTGCGTTTTAGGTGCAACAAATTCAATCTTTTTTGTTTTTATTTGGAACTTGTTTTTTTTTTTTTTTTTTTTTATACAAAATTTTGAAACTACTACCACTCTTCTCAAACCTTTAATTGGCTCACAAAATCTCACCTTACCTTCTATTTAGTAAACCAATAAACTGCAAATTGCGACTTCAAATTCGATAGTAAAATGATCTGAATTGAAGTTCCAGCTTGTGTTTGCATTTTAGTATCAAATTTTGTAAGACCTGTCCTTTGTGAATGCCAGAGTTGTAAGGTTTCCATTAAAATTTAAAAGACTGTTTACAGAAAGAGGTTGATGGCAATGTCGTTATTCAAAACCTTCGATTCATCAGCAAGCTAGATAAATATCGAATAAATATGAATAGACGAGCTACCCGTATCGAAACTCATTCCAGCAGAATGCAGTTTTCGAATGATTGCATTCTCATATACAAATAATTTCATACAAAATACAACCTACTTTGATTTTCTGCATGATAGGATAACAAAAAAAAAAACATGCATGATAAAATATTAACCACTTTTGTCACTATTTTTTAAGGCAAAAAATCTGCATATGAAAAAATCATCGCTTCTTGAATCACCAATTTTAAATGGGAAAGGGTTCCCAGAATTAACGCAAGTTCCAGAATTATCGCCGGATTTGCAGTTAAGTGCTGGTAACTCAGAAAATTAACAATTTGACAGCTGAAAAGTTTTGGTGAAGCCAGCATTTTATTGCAAATCTTGCGTTAATTCTGGGACTTGCGTTAGTTCTGGGACACCCTTCTTAATTTATTGTTACTTTTTGTGGAGACAAACACATTGTATACATTTATAGGTGACATATAATTATTTTAAAGAGCGAATGCTATAAAATAAATTCGGAACTTTAAACTGGAAATTCCCAGTGTTTCACAATTGTTCTTTACAACATCCATTCCATGCAAAAATAGGCTTTAAAGAAATGATCTTTCCGATAACACTTCCTACAGGAATGCTTCATACTTGTTTGATTCAAAAGATATTAAAATGAATTATCAGTATTAAAATCGACTGGTGCGTCAGAGCGGAATAAATTCACTTCACAAGATGCACCAGACATTACTCCTTCAAAATGCTTCAATGAATTTCTAACAGCTCAATAATTACAACAAACAGTTCCTGAAATCAATTCATTAATACAATAATAATTCAATGTAAATCACTTAACGCTCATATTTAAAATTTTTTGTTGCATTTATAATTGCAATAAAAGCATTTATTGAAGATGAAAAAAATAAATGTAATTCATTGCAAATATTTTGCGCATTAAATAAACAATATTATTAATTTCATTGAAGATTATTTTTATACATAAAAGCTATTGTTTTACATATGGTGCAGTATATTTTTTGCAGTATTTTCGTCTTGTTTTCACAATAAATAAATATTTAAATAAATTGTAAACAGGGCCAACAAAAAAAAAAAAAACAAAAACTATTAAAAGAACAATAATAATAAAAATAAAAAAACAATAGCAAAATATCTCAACAAAACAGCCGCTGCCATTTGTATATTCGAATGAACGAAGGTGACGAAATATGCCGAACAGTGGAAAATATACAAAAAAGTCACGAACAAAAACGACAACGACGACGACACGAAAAATAAAGTTTGAACGGCGGCACGGAACTGAAGAAAACGACGACGACAATATTGCTGCGCTTGCTTGCTTGTTTTTTGTTGTTTTTATCTATGACGTTGACGACGTTGTTTGTAGTGTGTAAAAAAGAGACAACAAAAACTTAGAGCAGAACGTATACATATGTATGTATGTAGTTGGGGGCTATTGCAAATTTTAAATGAAAAATGCACAACAACAATAACGAGAAGACTACGACGACTACGACTGACTAAAACGAAGATGATGATGATGATGGCGACGACTACGATTTGGCTTCGTGTAGAAATTTTTACGTGAGTTTAGAGTGTATGTGTATGTGTGTGTTTATGAAAAACGTGTGTCTTTTCAATGTGTATGTATATAGTATCGTTAAAAAAAGATATATTTTTCTTTTTTAAGTTTTCGTGAAAAATAAAATTAAATAAAATTTATTTTCATTCTTTTTGTGTTTTTTTTTTTTCATTAAATATTTTCACTAAAAAAACACTTTACGCACTTTGAGAATTTTTATACAATTTATTTTTGTTGCATTTTGTATTGTTTTGAATAAAATTTGTGGCTAGATTTTGGCTAGCTTTAATTATTTTTTTTTCTCTTTTTAACTTTTAATTAAATTTTATTTTAGGAAAATATTTTTTTTTTTTTTTTTTATTTTAGTAAAAGCACATTTTTTTCAATATTTATATATATATTTAATTTACATATATATACTTATGTATATACACACACTCTTTAGGAAGATATATGTATATGTAAATATATTTGTAATCATAAAATACACTTTGCTTAATTAATTTTCGTTTCTTTACTTTTTTTTTTTATATACAACAAAAGTTTTTATTTATTGTAACATTTTTGTTGTTATTTAATTTTGTCGAAATTTATTTTAAAAAATCAAACTATATAAAATACTTTTTGCTTGTTTAGTGAAGAAAAAAAAATTATAGATTGCGACGATTTTTTTTTTTAATTCTGCTCTTGCGCTAATAGTAGCAAACGAAACACCGAGTACAATGACAGACACCGACCGACCGTCCGTCCAACCGTCCGACATGGATGACAGTGGCAGGCGACTACGACAACTTTGCTTTTCGGCAATGCGTTAATCCGCTAGCAGACATTATGGGAAAACGTACAAATTGCTACTGGGCCAAAAGCAGCAGCAAACGTACGAAAAAATTTTATTGAACAAGGAGCAAAAGTATCTAAAAGAACGCTCGCTCGCTCGTTTGTGCTCGCTCGCTTTCGTTCGTATGTTTTCTCTTTTATCTCATCAATTTTTACGCTCCCTTGACAATCCTTTGCATGCGGCAAAAATGAAGCGCGAAAGAGCGAGAGAATGATTTAGTGAGTGAGAGAGAGAGAGAGTAATACAATTGATGCGCAGTGTATTAATATGGCAAAATCTTTTTGCATTCGTTTACAGGAAATAATAATGGAGCAGCATATACAACCGTGTACGCCAATTTATGCTCTCTATTTATCGTTCTCTTTTATTGAATGTTTCTCTTGCACTTTTGCGCGTGAAAGCTCTTTAGAAATAAAACAGGTTAAAGCGTTTTATATTTTTTTGGGGTGGCATGGCATTCGTTTGAGTTGCTCCTGTTTCTTTAACTTTTTTTTGTTTTTACTGTTTTATACATCTTTGATTTCACTACTACTTGCATGTACATTTGCTAGTGTATATGTATGTGTGTTGCTTGTATCTATGTGAGTATGCGTTTGTAGGGTCATGTTGAGGTGGACTGGTAGCCCGTACAAACGAATGTTCTCTATGTATGTACGTTTATTATTTTGTGTAAACCAAGATAAAGGGATGCACACACGAGGGTGGTTTAAAAAGTTAATTTAATAAGTAGAAGTTTAGAAGTGTATTCCAGTCAGTAGTTTTACAGGATTATTTCAAGAAAGTTTAAGACCAAATTTCGGAGAGACTACAACGTTTAGGTACCTATATGTAAATTTCAAAAGCTGTTAACAGACAGAATCAACAAAATAATGAAGCACCACTCGCCTAACTACTTTGCATACATTCAGACACACACTTCCGTGCATACTTATTGTTGATTTATGTTTACACATTTATTAAAATGGTTTTATACAATAAGAAAAAGTGAAAAAAATAAAAGTATCGAATAGAAAGAGAGAAAACTTTTATGCTGTAATATGAGCGTATTTTTTTGTTTTGTTCTACTCTTGTACCTAGCGGCATGAAAGCATTTAGCAACTTAAGCGTTTTAAAGTGTTTAAAGATTTCAAGGATTTGTTTTTCCTTTAAATTTTCTTTTGAACAACACTACAAAGTGTGCTGCTAGTGCATATAACCCATTTTCATTTTTTAAACGTTTTGACAGCATTCATAAGCAATTTTTGTGTCATTTACACTTTAAGGTAAATTGAATTTATAAGAATAAGAATGCCGTTGATGTGCAGTGCAGTAAGTTGTGATTGCAGTCCATGGCAAATGTCTCATTTTAAACTGTCAATTACGTTTGCTGCTGTTGCTGCTATTTTGCGCATATTTTATCGACAAAGAATGACAAAAAATATTCATAGCATAAAAATCAGTTATCCTTGACTTCGCCGCAATGCTTCATCATAGTGCAACAGAGGAAATCGCCTAAAAGCTTCTCAAAAATGCTAAAATAAAACCCTAACAAACACATTCACATACATATATGTGTGTATTTGGTTTTACTTAATACTTTTTGGTAACGGTGTATAGAAAAATTATGAAACAAACTTATTTTAAGAATATATTACAGAGTCATAAATTAAAAAGTTCACCATGTCTTCCAAATTCGACCATTAACTGATAATTTCTTAATAGAATGCACCCCTCTATTTCACCCATTTTCTATCAATCTCTCTCTATCTCACTGCAACTCTATCTCTCTGGGTTTTTTAATGTATGCAAGAGTTAAATTGCAAAATCAAAATTAAAGTATAAGTGAATGTACGTGCAAACTGAAACGAATAAGTATAGTATACAGCAAACATTCAATTGTACTCAATGTATACTCATTGTGCTGATCTCTTTTACAAAAAAAAAAATCACACTTATGGTATGGAGTAGTGTTGGCAAAATGAGTGATTTTTGAGTCGTAGTATGATTAGCGACTGCGACTAGAAAATCACAGTGACTGTATACAGTGATAATATCGCAGTTCGCGAAAAAACAATCAACAATTACTGAACAGGTTCGCGAAGAGTGTTATACAAAATCGCCGCTAACTGAACTGTTTTGCTACACCAACACAACAAAACGACTTTGTTTAAATTCATGGAAAAATAAAACACTGTTTTTATCGTAAAAATTGAAATTGCACAAAAAACAATATTTTCAAGAAACAATATTGTTCTTTGTTGCTTTCTTTGCAATTGCCTGTTTAAGTTTGTCACACTTGCCGTTTTACTTTTTTGTATAAAAAATATTACTTTCACTTTGTTTTTCTATTCATATTTTTGTTACAATAGCGTTTTCACCATTCAATCTTTTCAGTGAATTTACGTTTTGACGAAACAAGTAACTGCCAAATGTACCAACGAATTTGTACAGGTTCGGTGTTCAAGAGAGTATGAACGAATCACCAAGAGAGAAAAAAGCACCAATCACTGTTAAATGAACAGTTTTACTGTTCGCGAAAGGCGTTACACAAAATTGCCGATAACTGAACATGTTCACTGGGAAACAAGATAATCGCAAATCACTACTTTCAGTCGCAGATTGACATTGTGATTTTTAAATAACTGTGAAAAAATCACCGAGTGTGGTTTTTTTGCCAACACTAGTATGGAGTGTTTAAGAGAAAAGAAAAGATATATTTTTTGCTTTTTTTTTATTATTTGTTTTTACACAAATATTTTTATTTTATCTGAGTACACTTGAATTTAACTCTAATTGTGTCGTGACATTCATAACACGTACTCCACTCAGTTATTCGAATGTGCGACCCAATTTCGGGGTATTTCTTAAGACTCGTAAATGATATAAAAAAAAAATACTAGATTGTTTACATCTTTCGTTCGTCTGTTTTTTTTTTAATGTCCAATAATTTTTACACAGAATGTTTATATGCAACTATGAATTGTAAATATTACAGGCAATGTAAGCATAATAGCGGGTGTTCTATGTTAGCACATACATACATATACACACACGTATCTATACAGTTATGTAGTAACATTTATATACTCATACAGTAAGCATATATTTGTGTGCATGTAAGTATTTGTATGCATGAAATGCAACCTTAAGCGCGTAGCAATGTCGCACAGCTGAGTACAAGGATATCAATTCACTAGCAACAACAACGACACAACAACAGCAACAATACTGGTAACATTAAACACATAAACAGTTAGATAAGCAGGATAACGCGCGAACACATACACTAGACACATAAAACATAAAGATATGCAGCATTGTAAATAATAGTGAAAGAGGAGAAAGAGACAGTGAGAGAGAGTGAGCAGAGTAGCTCCACAGCATCAACGAGATGACTGCGTTTAGGTTTTTGTGTTGTTGCACATAAATACATACAATGACATGTCCTAGATTCACTGAATAAACAAGCAAGCGACTTACATATGTACATACATATACATATACATATGTATATAGTTGTTAATTTTTGCTTTACATAGACGCTTAAAAAATATAAATCATATATGTAACTATGTATGTATGTACGCTTAAGGTTATTTAATATACACAATTATAGGACATGAAGGTGGATAAAAAAAAAAAAATCCAAACGTTAAAGAACACAGCCAGAGGTAAATCGATGTTTATTCCTTTGGCTTAAGAAATAACACCACCATCACACCATAATGGCGCGACACTTTAACGCATCGAAGGCGGTAAAGTCGACAATGACGACGATGACGACGACATTCACAGTCATTCACGCATCACAAATGCATTGCATAGCCGTAGGGTAACCGAGAATCGAGAAGTGTAATCGTATTGCAAAAGGGCTAAGTACAACAGTTGTTACTGCAAAACAACAACAACAACGATAAAAATTAAAAAACGAACAAACAAGAAAGGAGCCAACGTACGCTACAAGGATAAACAGCAACAACAAAAACAACAGCAATACGAAAAGTGCGTCAGTTATGCGTGCAAATGTTAAAAAAAATAAATAAATAAATAAAATAAAAACGAAAAACAAAGCAAAGCACAAAAAAAAAAAAAAAAAAACGCATAAAACAAAAGGATAAGCTCAAGAGCAAAAGAGAAACAGAACGACTAAAACGACGACGGCGACAATGACAAAGGATATCAAGTGGAGTATGGCGTACGTATAGAAAGGAAATGCGTTTCTAAATGCGTCGTAATAAATAATTTATGCAACAAATACAAAGACACACACACATACACGTATGTATAAACACAATAAAACAAAGACACTGACTGACAGAAAGACAGACGCACTTGGCAACAAAAAAAAGTAAAGAAGAACGCAAAAAAAAATCATAAAAAAATATGTAGGGAACCATTATAAACGTAAAGCACCGATAGCAACAACATTTGCACTAAAAACGTAACGCGTAGTAAACAACTTAAAGCATTCTTACATTACGTTATCAACATATTCAATGTATGTGTATGTATTAAACTCCCTCACAAACGTTATACGTTTACGTTATACGCTACACTCAGTTACGTTTTGACGATATCGTTATAACCGCTTATGTACACGTTTTGCACACGTTTAACTGCGACGAGCATCACGAGACAAGTGGACGTTAACAGCGCCGTGTAGAAAGATAGAAGGCTGCTGCTGCTGCTAACGTTCGCCTTTACAACACTCTTCGGTTTAGCTTCGTACGTAAAGAGTGCACTCATGTAATATTATCTCGGCTTTACGTTACGAACACGTAGCATCATTTAATAGTTGATACGTAAACTTTGTTTATAAGGCTACAGTGGCGCAGAGTTATTGAAATATTTAAAGCAAAAAAAAATGATGGCAATTACAACCTGTCCCCCTGAGACCTTAATTACGATGCTGAACTAATGGGCAGTAAGTTCAGCATCGTATTACCATTTTATCAATCAGATGGTTTCGATAAGCGCTCTTCGACTAAAAGAAAAAAGCTTGTGGTCATCACTAAGCTACGGTCCAGTGCTGCTTTGTCCAATATCCTGGGATCTGAAGTATACTCGAAAGAGAGTTCTTGGAAGAGTTCTTTCGTCTGCCGAGTCTCTGTAGTGTGTTTCAGGCGGAGATTCATGGTGTCGTGCGAGCTACTAGTAAAGCTGTAGATCCGGGACAGATCGGTCTTTCATTTCTTCTCAGACAACCAGGCAGCCATCAAAACGCTGTATAACCTCATTACCGAATCTGAGCTAGTTAATTGTTTTGGTCATCATAACACACTTTGCCTTTTTTTGGGTGATATTCCCGGGAATGAGCAAGCTGACATGCTGGCTAGAAGAGGTTCATCAGGTGAATCCCAGCCAGTCGCCCTCATTAGGAATCACTTCACCTCTTTAGGCAACAATAAATGACAAAATCCAAATAGCTGCAGGAAAGCTATGCTTATTTGGCCTACGATAGACCCAAAAGGTTCTGAAAAACTCCCGTAAGGACCTTGCGACTAACTGCCGCCATCACCATTGTTAGAACATCTTCTTTGTGTGCGTCCTGCACTTAAATCGAGTAGACTAAGGCACTTCGAACGTTGGCAGTTAGAATCTCTGAGTGATTGTCCCTACTATGTCCCTCCAAACTACGGCCCTTCTTTAACTGTACTGGTTGGCCGTGATTTGAGTGTATCTTGTACAAAAGCCCCCGTGATTTTTAATGGTAGCAAAACGGCGTTCTTATGCTAATTGTGCGGGGAATATGATTTTTTTCACCTCAGCCAGCTCCATCTATTTTGTCGTTGACAGCCTCTGCAATCAGACAACCGCATGAAAAAGTTATCTTCTATTCAACAGAATGCTTGGCTACACACATATGAAGTCACCATGACAAAAATATATGAATTTGTTCCAAAAAATTTCTTCTATTTAAAAAGATCAGAGCTATCAAATTGCCCTTGTATCTCATAACCGAAATTACGACGTCATATCTTATTAAAATTCTATCCCACTGTACAATGTAATATTTTTGCAATTACAACATCGTAATTGGGTCACAGGAGAGTCACAACTAACGTAATGTCTAAGAGAGAGAGAGTGGGAGAGAGAGACAATGAGATAGAACTCGTGTAAACAACTGTTTAAGTATGAGAGAGTGAGTACACGTGTTAGAATAAGAGAGTATGAGCGTACAAATTGTATGACATAAATGACGCTTTGCATTTGGGGGTGTGGGGAGTGGAGCATGGCTTAGAAGCAGCATCAGCGTCTCATTTCTTGTCGAGGACAAATGGCGAAAAAAAAAAATATGTTTGTGTGTGTTTGATTGTTTCTTTGTCTAACTCTGACAGCAATGGCGACGACAACTTCCGCTGGCAGCACCAGCAGCAGCAGACAGACAGACAGACAAAACACTAAGAGCAAAATGTCAGCTGAGGCAACTTTTTCAAGTGCTGATTGTGCCGCTTCTTGTTGCTGTTGCAACTATGTATATCGTTCGTAGGCGTGCAGCAACTTAGATTTGATGTTAACTAAAAGAAAAAGAAGGCATATCAACGACGTATGTGGGCAAGTATTGCAGCAGCCTAGTACTACTTTCAAGTGGGTGTGGCGGCATGTTTGTCATTGTCGTCCTTTTCATTTCATTTCAATTTATTTTTTTTTTTTTTTTTTATGTTAGACATTTAAAAACGCATAAATTAGCAAATCTCAATTTTTTTTTTCTGCCGTTAGTTACTTCAAGTGTTTTACTTTAGGTTTTATTTTTTTTTTTTTTACTTAAGCACACTTTGTCTGTTGATTCATTTTTTTCAGATTTGTGCCTCTATGCAAAAAAGACTCTTCAACTGTCTGCATGACAGCTTATTCACATTTTGCAACTTTACTACTTGTCGAGGTTATGCCGCAGGCTGCTGCACGCGCGTCCTTGGCATGCAGCTGAGCAAACAGTTACAGATACATAAATGTATCTACACAGATACACACACACATTTAGAATGTATTTTCATTGCTCAAACGGCAAAAGTTTTAATTGAAATTAAATGGATACTGTGGATTTTTTTTTTTGTTTTTTTTTTTTAAGCTTTGCACGGGCAAGCGAATAGAAAAGTTTTGTAGCAAGTTTTGCGTAAGCGTTTCAATTTTATTTTTTTTTGTAAAATAGATACTTTCAATTCTTTAATGATTTCTTGCTGTCACTTGTGATAAAATGTTTTTTAATTATGTATTTCTAGGGAAAATGTTCTTAATTTTAACTGCGTTTAAGAAATGCTAGCTATAAAATATTTAAACGTGTTTTTAATGCCTGTTTAAAATTTTCAATTCATTTGTTTTTTAATTACAGCACACGTGAAAATCATTAACACTTTAACCAACACACACACACATGCACTCACATATGTGTGTATAACCACACATCGAAGCATTTAAGCCACATAACACACAGATACGCTAATCGTCATTTAAAAGTCAACCGCTATAATCTAATTAGTCTCAAATGCTTTAAATCTTAACACCCACACATGTTCTTGTAAAAGGGTGCTTTAATATATTTTAAGCCAAAGTTGAATGCGTTCATATTCTATTAAAATACAAATAAGCCTTGTCGATAATGATAACTCAAATAAAGCACTATGAGACGAGGAGAATATTGTCTTCTGTAATAAATTTTTGTTGGCAAATGTTGGCATATTTATAAAAAATATATATACAGCTAATAAAAAACACCCTCTAATTGATTTTTAAAATCAAACATAATATTCTCATTTCAAGAATTTTTTTAAGTTGGCAAATATGTACATTTGATAAGTACTTGTTACAAGACCGAATAGTTTAGCATTTAAGAACGATTGTTCTTGAAAAAACCACAAATAGTTCTTGACAAAATAATGGGTAATTTTTCAATACTTTTACTTACAGCTTTTCTGGTTAATTGGACCAATTTTGGAATATCTCCAACGTTAAATCGATATTTCTACACGAAATTTGCTAACAAAACAAGGAAAAACGTTAACTTCGGTGGAACCGAAGCTGAAATACCCGTTACACTACACTTTTAAAAGTTTATATGTTCACCAGGTGCTTAGATTTAATTTCACGATAAATTTTGTAAAAATTGTATGGAGGCATTATGTTATATTAGCCCGATCCTAACCAAGTCGATAGTGTTCACTTAGGCGGACATTGGAATTGATTTTAGCAAATTTTAATTGATGTTTTCATACAAAAACTCGAAATATGGGCGGTAAGTTTGTATGGGGGCTATTTCTAAAAATGGGCGTGGTACCTTAGTTTCGACATTGGATGACATAAGAAGTGAATATATTCATAAATAATACCTATTTTCATACGAAAATTCGAAAATGGGCTGTAAGTTTGTATGTGGGCTATGCCTAAAAATGGGCGTGGCACCTTGAATTTGTCATTGGATGACATATGAGGTATTTTTACCCAAATTAAAGTGAATATATTCAGTAAATTAAACCTATTTTCATACAAAAATTCGAAAATGGGCGGTAACTTTGTACGAGAGCTTTAGCTAAAAATGGGCGTGGCACCTTGAATTTGATATTGGTTGACATAGGAAGTGTTTTTGCACAATTTAGAGTAAATATTTTCATAAATAATATCTATTTTCATACAAAAACTCGAAAATGGGCGGTATATTTGTATGGGGGCGGTAGATTTGTATGGGGACTATACCTTGAAATGGGCGTGGCACCTTGATTCTGACATACAAACTGCCTAGGACCAAAAAAAAAGCTTAAAATTAAAATTTCATGTCAATATCTTAAAAACATTCTAAGTAAAACGCATCGCAACAGACAGACGGGCATTGTTAAATCGATTCGTCTCATCGAGCTGATCAAGAATATATATATTTTTTTAAGGCGTCTCCGATGCCTCCTTTTTTATAACTATTTTGTACATCCAAATCGGCTCTACCAGTTAAAGCAACTTATTTAAAGTAATTGATTTTTAAGAATGTAACAACAACAAATTAGCAGATAGAAAGAATGCTGATTAAAAACTAAAAAAAAATTAGAAGGAAAGAAGAAAAAAAACTGTTAAATGAACTAAGCGTAGCAATCTTTTAATTAATTCGCTTATGACCATGAAAAGGCGTTAAGAGTAGAAAAAGTGCAAAACAAAAATAATAATTAAGAGGAGAAAACATGCAGAAAATCAGCAACACATCAGAACAATTAAGTTGTACTCTCGTCTATCCTGCAGTGAAACTGTTAGACTTGACTCCAACTGGTATAACTGCAAGTGACAGGCAACTTTGACATTACAATCTTTTTTTTTTTTGTTTCTTTCTTTATTTTGTTGTTGTCTTTGTTGACTATAATAAATAGGAAAACTGTATTTATTTGTAGACAGATTTGTTAATAAAGTGAAAAAAAAAAAAAAATGCTGTGTGTAATACGAAACAAAGTTAACAAAAAATAAAAAGTGTTGCATACCAACAGGCTAACGTTGCCCTTTTGTTTAGTTTTTTATGAATATTTTTTTTTGTTGTTTTTTATAATGTTTTCGTGCAGCAAAGTGCTCGAGGCACTTGTTAAAACATGCTTTGGGATTCATAAAAAATGAATAACAATAACACAAAACACAAACATGCCGTTTTAAAAGCGAATTGAGACACGAATATATATTTAAAAAATTATATATTACGTATACGTCGAGTTGACATATTAAAGCGATTTAAAGTAAATTTGTAAATTATATAAGCTAACTTATATACATATAGTATACATACAACGATACGATTTACATAGAAATTTTGTTAAATAATTAATTTTTATAAAGCGAGAGTTATTTCAAAAGTACTTATATAATTTGAGAAAAAATGAGGTTGTAGACATGGAAATTAATGAAAATTTATCATCATTGCTTGATACAATAGTATCACTGTACATTGAAACACTTGTCCGGACAACCACTGCATTCATCGGTTTTAAAAAACAATATCGAGAGACCTTGATAAAAACTAGTAAAAGTTTTGCGGAGTCTTAGCAGACAGACCCTCGTTTGGAGAAAAAAAAATATTCTATATCGGCGCAAGATTGTCGGGAGAGTATGAATATTAGTGGAAAGCGCAGAAAGAAAAACGTCAAACCCACGGAGCCCATGAAGCAATTTTGGAAAAACTTGGGATGGGCGAAATTGAGAGAAACAAATTGAACATTATGGTATACGGGATCGTGAACAAATATTTAGTCCCACGCCCATCTCTAGTTAGGATACAAGTTAACAGAATTAATATACTCTGGACAATTGCTTGAGTCTCATTTATTAAAATGACAAAAGTGTAGAAATCGAATTGATTACTTATTCAAATGATTCTTAAAAATAAGCTTGTGTTCAGTACAATAGTTTGGTTAAGTTGATATGGTGAATCAGAGGAGCTGGTATATTTTGACTTATTGCCACTAGCTGTTTGAGCAAAACTTATGGAGGGGGTCACCCTATTACTAGAACAGGGAGGGGAAGAGACCCACACATCTTTATTTTTATTTGGTAATAGTTTTTCTCGAAGCTTAGAAAAAGGTCTAACTTTTAGTTTTTTATATAATTCGCAGCCTTTATAGTTAGCAGTGTGGTTACCATCGCATAGGGCACATTTGGTCTGATCTTTGTCGAAAGTTAGAGTGCAGTTTACTGTTGTATGGGAACCAGCGCATTTACAATTTGCACACTGTAAATTATTTTATACGATAATAAATACATTTCAAAGTTTGCAAAATTATTTAAAATGTTTGCAAAAGTGCAAAATTCCCAATTGCACAAAATGTTATTGTAAGCACGCTTATGAGAAAATATATTGTGCAACTCTGCACAAACAGCTGTTCGAGACTTTGTGTTTTTTTTTTTTTTTTATTTATAAATTTATAAGTTTATAAATTTTTATGATAAATTTGCAACAAGAAATTATGAAAGACAAATATATGTGAAGAATAGAGTGTATGAAACTATTTAAATTTGTAGCGAAGTAATTTTAAACTGTGCCCAACACTTTTTAGTAGAATACCCCGTGGTGAGTTCGGTATTTTCTAAGTAGAAAAATACACCTACTAATTTAATTAGCAGATTAATGTTATTTAATTTAAATTTATGTCACCATTTCTCCAATCATCTCTATCATTAGTATTAGTACCGTTTGCAATTTTGCACAGTTCCATGATATTGTGAATAGATTTGTGCTGTTCACAAGGTCCAGCATGAGTGCATAAAAGAATAAGTACAAACAAGTGCAACAACAACTAACACACATAAACTTTTTTTTTTGTATTAGTTGTTGTTGCAATCGTTTGCACTTATTCTTTTATGCACTCATGCTAGACCTCGTGAACAGCACTAATCTATTCACAATATCATGCAACTGTGCAAAATTGCAAACGGCACAGTTAATTATTTTTCGAATTTTGGAATGCGTACCGTTCTTCATTTTTGTTTGTTAAAAAAAAGCGTTAAATAGACAACTGAATGTGTTGAGAATTGTGGAACTATAGTATATAACGTTTTAATTTCACATATTACAGTTAAACAAATTGGTTCAAAATACAATGTTTTTTTTTTTTTCATTTACCTATGTGTATGCCAACTAAAAATAAAGTATGATGATAATGCTTCGTCTACATATGCACCGATGTGTGAATAATTAATTAGATACAAAATGTTTAGATGCACAAAAACAATGTAATAATATTTAGCTATGTGTAATGTTTGCATTTCAATTAATTTTGTGTAAAAATAACATAAATTCTTATTTCTAATATAACAAATGTAATAATAAAATGCACAATAAATATGTAAATACGCCATTGCCTGGCGGCAATCAATTCGTCACAAGTGAAAATTTTAAAGTTTTCTTTTTATTTATAACAAAAGACAAGAACGAACCAACGAGCGAACGTATTCATTTTGAAAAATGTTGTTACAAATGTAAACAGACAGCGAAACGCAGCGTTGCATGTCGTCGGCATGGCAAAAGGCGATCTTCATGAGTTGCATATTAGCAACGACACTAAAAAATTTAACTAAAAAAACACAAAAAAAAATAATATCAAGTGGCTACCGAGACGACAACAATGACTATATATCATCAAAAGCATCGCCATCACATCACATCACAATCGTATTAATCGAGTTTTTCACAACAGACGAAAATTTATTTTGTTTTTATTGAAATGCGTGTGATGAGTTTTCTCTTGTTTTTTGTTGTTGCCTTCAAGCTTTTTTGCATTTTCAATCATTTGTTGAATGTATTTTCAATATAAACGAACGAAGAAAATGTATTTATTTCATATATATATAAAATCGTGCCAAAAGTAATGAGCCTGCCTGGCTGGCTGGCTGACCATTAAAATTGTTGCTGCCTGAGCTGTATGCAAGAATTGCCCGGGTTGTGAAAACAACAAACTGAACTGACGACGACATCAAAAAATAATAATAAGAACATCAAGTAAAAGAAACTGCAACAGATACTCAACGAATGATACAATAAATCAAGTCTAATGCACACCAAATAGCTTTTCAATAAGCAAATGAACATATGCAATAATAGAAATCTTTTCGGAGTGAACAACTATCATCATAGGTTCTTGTTGCGCATTATACAAATAGCCAGAAGTTGTATTTAAAATAGCAAAATACATAAATAAAATATAGAACAAATAGTTTGCTTTAAAGAATTGAAATTCTTATATTTAAAGTTTCAAATAGGAAATTAAAAAAAATTTAATGTTGGATTTATTTTATAGAGAAGAAAGAGATTTGAATACAAATTAACTATGGACAGACGGACATATAAGGAAGCTAAACAAATAAAGAATAAAAAGCACTGACTCATCTTGTTGAGTTTATAATAAGGTCTGAATATGAATTCGATAATCTTAACATTGGTATATGTGAACAAATTTTAAGTCAATATTTTGTTAGGTGTGCATTTAAAAGCGTTGCCAGATGTGAACAGTTAAGACTCCGTCGGTAAATAAACCCTTTAAAATCACACTATATGTATTGTACAACAATTTGAAAACACGCTAGTTAACAGCCAAAAGGTTCTGCGTTCTCATAGATCTATTCCCATGCAATTTGGGCCGAAGACTCCAAAAAAACTGGACACGAAAAATGTTTCTTTAATATAAATTTTTTGATTTATATAAGGGGTACCCCACACAATAAAATTTTTATTATTTTTTAATAGCATCATCATAAAAATATGATTCGATTCCTACACAAAAACTGCGACATTTTTATTTATTTTTTTATTTTATTTTAATTGGGGTCACCCTTTATATAGTATCCTAATATAAATTAATAAATAAATTTGTCTGATTTTTACTTATTACTCTACAACTTTTAAACTTTTAGTCTGATTTGGACAATCTTACGCTTTACGTTTTTGTAATGAAATAACCTTAATTTAAAAATTGTGAAAATAATTTATTTTAATTTTGTTCTACCAAAAAAATGGAATTGAAAATGAACAATTGTCAAAAAAGTATGAAAAATTACATATTTTACGTATTTCAATATTTGTTACTGGAGCTCCAACCATCATGGGTAGAGTCTGTCTACTATGGCGCATAAATTGGGCTGGGCTGTTCGTTTAGTGCTATACTCTGTCCAAGTAAGTTTCGAGATATTACATTTAGGATTTGTGGTCCACCTAATCTCTGCCGGTCTGATTATTTCCTCTTTCACTCGCAGCTTCAGAGAGGCAATGTCAATTCCTATCGAACTCCTCCCTTGAGGAATAACGGAATTTGTACCTTCTCTGGCCAATCTATCTGCTTCGCATTTACCAAATATATCTTGGTGACACGGAAGCCATGTGAGGCAAATATCCCATTGCTCAGCAATTTCGTTGAGAAATGTGCGGCACTGGGAAATAGTTTTAGATGTGTTATTATAAGAGTCAAGTGCTATTAAGGCAGTCTGACTGTCCGAGAAGATGTGTTATTTTTGCCTACTACCTGAGTGGTGTCCTAGATAATGCATGGCTTTGTGTAAAGCGATCATTTCAGCTTGAAACACGATGCAGTGAATGGGAAGTCTAAAAGATACTCTAATCTACAGGTCCGGGAAAAAGATACCTCCTCCAAACCTTCCTTTTTTGTCACAAACTTTGTTACGTATTTGCATTTAATTTTTTTTTTTTTTTTGGAATTTCCTGTCATTTTTTTGTTGTAACTCAACGAGATTTAAAACTATTTTTCAATATGTGCTATTTGTTTGGGACTGTCCCATAGTCACTTCTATCTATGATTGTAAAAAATAAAAATTGTAAAAATACCCTATCCCAGTATCTTTCCTCGATGACATACAGATGACAGCCCTTTTTATACAAATGTCTAGGATGACATGCTCTGCAAGACTTCTTGAAAGACAAGTCTTACAAGACTTTATGTATGACTTGTCTTGCAAGACGTGTATTTGTCATGGCTGTGTCTTCTATCACTTTTCTATTTGCATACAAAAGCTTTAGGTATTTTAATAATTTTGTAGTTCAAATTATAAATGAAAAGTTTTTAATTTTATAATTCGAAAAGGGTGGTAAATTTCAAGGGTCGTTTACGAATTTTACAAACGAGCTAATTATGTAGGACAAAACATGACATACCTGCTCCGTCCTTAGGCATCAATTGTTATCAATCGTTAATAATTTTTCCAAACTGTGACCATCCTAATTAATAAAATAATTGGCATAAACATTATTACAAACTCGCCAATGTAATACAACCTAATCGACATGTTGGGTTTGTTTCACCAATCATTTTTTGTCAATAGTGACTAAGTCATTCAAAAAATAAAAAATTTTTCCGTTGGTCTTACATCTGTCGAAATATATTATTCTATTTGACTGCATATTCTTTATTCTAAATTTATTTAATAAATACTAAAGTTAGTATTCCCCAATTTCATACAAACTTGGCTACATCGATGCTGATTTTGAATATGTATTCTCTTACATAAGTTCGTTCAAGCTTAATCTGCTCTGCTTGCCTTCAAATATAAGGTATTAAAACAAATTATTGTCTACAAAATGTGAATCGTGTTCAACAATAATGTTTTTTGATTAAATATACAATAATAAGTTAAACAAACAAATAAAGTGTTCAAAACAACAAAGTATAAATAAAAGCGCTCCAAAGCTATTAAACCAAGACAGAGGCAAAAGCATGAACAGCATTGAAAACGTGAATAAAAAACTGACATCTGATATGTCAGGAGTAGTGAGTAAAGTAATATAACGCTCAAAATTATAAACGTCATAAGGCAAGTTTATTGTCAAGTTTTTTTTTCTTTTAACAAAGTAAACTATAAATTTTATATTTATAAAAAGAATATGTCATAAATTCATTTTATAAAAAAACACGCTGAGCGTAAGTAGTGCTCAAATTTATAATTTTGTATGTTTTCTACATATTTTTTTTATAAAATAAAATAAATATTAAAAAGTCAAAATGGTCTTTGGTCAGCGCTTTCCACTGAAAAAAGATGAACGCATCTTTCCAGTTTTCAGCAAGGCAACATTGATAGGCAATTGGTATGAGCAACGTTATAGTAATCAGAATTTTCACAATGGCATATTACCGGGACTAGAGGCACAACCAAACTGTGAACAGCATAAAACATTAGTACAGGATAGCTATGGCAAAAAGGCTTTTCGCGAGCCAACACGTCTAGTCAAATTTTGTGATATACAAATTGAGGCGTTTGAAAATTTTCTGAAAAATACGGAATCCAACATATTAATGCTGGATTCGCCAGAGCTACGTCAAAATTTTACAACGATGAATAATCTAACGTATGATATAATGCCAAAAATTAAAGCCGAACAATGTTTTCGTGATGCAGAAAAGCTGAAAAATAAAGATGGACCAATGCCAAAATCACCGGAAATTGATACAATGCAAAGTTTTGGCAATCGTACGCACACCGGAAAACTTAAAGCGATTAAATGCGCTGAATTGGATGAAGTTAAGGATATAGGCTGGACCGAGTATAGTGCGAATTATCAGTATAGAGGTAAATAAGACGTCGAGGACGTCGAACGACGACGACCAAAGCAAGTTTAAGGCAAATTGTTAAGTTTAAAAAAAAATTGTTTTTTTTAAAGAGTTTCAAAAATGTTTGTCTTGAATTTTAGAAGTAGAAAAAATGTTTAAAATAAATACTAACCTCACTGCTGTCTGCTTATTGCTTAATCGTTGTTAATCTGATTGATATGTTTCTGAGGATTTTGTTGTTGATGTTGTTGTTGTTGTGGCTTTATTTAATACTTCCCGCTGTTGCTGCCAATTGACATTGTTGTTGCTTTTGATTTATATCGTTTATATTGCAAAGCAAAGAAAAAAAAATATTAAAAAAAAAAACACTGTAGATGTTGTTGTTATTGTTATTGGCGTCAATCACAGCATTTACGCTGTTGTTGCTGTTGTGATTATTGCTGCTGTGCCACGGTTCTTGTTGTTGTCGTTTGGGGTTCCAATATGTTGGCTGTTGTTACTGCCGCCACTGTTTTGTCGCATGCTTGCTTTTAATTAAATTTTTTTTTACGCTTCTCATTAGCTCATTTCTAATTCATAAATGTCGTTATTGAGATATAACCAGCAATGAGCAGCAAAAGGAATAAAAAATTTGTCATTCAATCGAAGCTTTGCGTAGTGTAGTGGTGCTATATTAGCTAAAAATTACATGCACAAGAGTAATGCCACAATTGGTGCACTAAAAAAGAGAATAAATTAGAAAGAAGTAAAAGATTAGTTAACCAATTTTCGAGTAAAATTTATATTTGCAAGTAAATATAAAATTTTAAATTTCAAATAGACTACAATATAAGCTGATATTTTACCTAGATAAAATAGTTACCTACCAAGAGGTGCACTATTGAGTAAAATTTTTATACTTTATATGAATTAATATAAAAATGATTTTAAAATCAATTTAATGCATTTGAGATCCGTAGATAAACTTAATAAAAAAAAATGTTATATAGGTGATACCCCTTTATTGAGAATAGCATTTCTAACCCATAACTTTTTTTTTTATTTAGGTAACGGACAAGATATTGGCCAACTTGCATCCTAAACATTGTCCTAATTAAAATCCTTTTATCTTAAACTGCAAAGTGCGGAAGTATTGATCTTTTTAAACTCTGCATTTGAGCCGGAATGGGACAAAAGATAAAACAGTGATTTTGTAAAAACGACTTGGAAGCCAACTTGGAAATAAGTTGAGAAATACAGGCTCCTCTGGATTTACCGCATTCTTTCTCACTGGCGAACCGATGGTACACAGCTTGACTATGCTAAATTGTACATATTTTCTAGAAATACAAAATTTGGTGTATGAATGGTTTCGATCCTCAGTTAAAAGGCGTTGAAAAATTCTAATTGAAGTTTTGGGGATTTGGTTTTTTTAGAAGAAAATTGAACATTTGAAATGCTATTTCTTATAACAAAATAACTCAGGTCGGTGTCGGCTAATATATTTTAAGTGTTTTGCTAATTTTTTGTACATAATTTGGTATTTGTGATTTCCACCAGGTGGAAGTCATTCCGTAGAAGCCAAAAAAATATTGAGTTTGGACTCATAAATGAGAATTTCCGGGTTTAAGAAGTCTTAAGGCTAGGAAACATGATCACTATTAGTCTTCAATTTAAAAATCGCATTTAAGCTCGGTGACAATAATATTATTGTAAGGGCCTGGATGGAAACCATGATTTGAAGAAAGATTTAACAAATAGAAGGGATAACTTTGATATTCTGATGCATAACATGGTCCTAAGTGCCGATAGTCTTGGAATAAAGAACCAATTCTGGTTCAACCAACATATTGATCCCAAGTGCAAGGCAGGGATTTTGATGCCCTGGTTCGTCTGGAACGGTCGCTACCTAATGCAACATTCGGTACTATCACCTGATGTTATCATTCAAAATTTATATGCATCGCTAGACAATACCATCTGTAAACCCATGATATCTAGCCAGGATTACCTAAAATATGAATTATTAAAGATATGAGCCAAAACCACGCCTGGAAGCCCCAAAAATCAAAGCCAAATGGAGTGAAACCCGTTCTAAATTATATAGGCTATCATAATAAACCATAAAAACAACTTAATATATTAAAATTTAAGTTTTTCAAAGGCTGACGTTAATGCATCAAATAACCTGTGACATAAATTTTGGCACTATTTTTGGTTAATGCATCAAATAAGTGTGACATAAATTTTGGCACTATTTTTGGTTTTCCAAAGAAAACTTGGTCAAATCTAATTTTTATGAAACAAATAGAGACTCCTTGGTTAACTAGAAAAAAGATATCTAAAAAATGGAGTTTCACTATTTTTTAAATATTACTTTGTTTTGAAGATAGGGCTTGGAACTTTTATAAAAAAGAATGCATCTTTTAAGCTGTGAACCACTGTATAAATTTTTAATTTTTTTAGATATCTGAGTTAGCAGTTGGACAAATCTTTCTAGATTGGTTCCATAAACCAGATCATGGCTAAGTATATACATACAACTTATTGGATAAAATTTAATTAGGCTACATTGTGAAATTTGAACAAAAATTTTGATAGAATCAAAATACAAAAATAGTTTTTTTTTGTGCAGGGTATAAGGCCGCAGTCACCATATGTAGCTCTAAGTAGTGTATATGAGCTTTTCATAAAAAAAAATTACTACGTACATAAGAAATTTCATTACTCCTTTTGGTTACTAGTAAATCAGAAACTACATCAATACATACACACACATATACACGTACATATTTTTGTACATATGTAGATACAATTTACTAGCAAATACACAGTAAAGACAAAGGAAACAAAATCACAAGCAAAAAAACAAATTACAAAAACAAGCAAAAAGAAACACAAAATAACGGGAAGCAGCTGCAAGTTAAAAATGAAATTTACAGTTTTAATTTTTCCTTGCACTTTATTAATGTATGCGCTGCTGCATTCTTTTATTTTATTTTTTTTTTTGCTATACTCCGCAAACGTCGATTGTGATTTACCGTTTATTGTGTTTTTGTTTTTTATGCTTTTTCCGTTTTCGCTTTTTTTTTTCGGTCTCCTTTTCCTTTCTTTACTACTACTGCTGCTGCTGCTGCTACTGCTGCACTTACATATATTTGCAATTGTCTTTGCGTTAAATTTTTCACTGCTTAAAACGCTGCACTTCTTTTATAATTTTACATGCTGCACACCTTTTTTGTTGCGCGCAGCACAAAAGGTTTAATATCAATAAAACAATAATTTTACACTTGAAATTTATTTATTTATTTATATTATATATTTATATTAGAACCGAGTCAAAGAGTGTTGCAAATTACTGCAATTGCGCATGCAGTTTAGCAGTGTTGTAAGATGGGTAAATGCGAATTGTCAACACAGGCTGTCATATAACAGGGCATTTCAAAAAAATCACAGGGCTATATATATTTTTTCGACATGTGTTCGGGAAATCAGGTGTTTCTTTTTTTGGTATTTTAACACAGTAGGGTGATTCAGACTTGAAATCATTCTCTAGTCATGAGTCACCCGTTTTTTTATTTAAATTCAAAAAAAAAGGTTAAAATTTTCAATTTGACGAAATTTCTTTTAAAATGAGATAAACGAGTCAAGTTCAAAAAAAAAAACCAAAGACACAAATATGGATATATCGAGTTAAGTTCCGATGCAATATATTTTTATATAGTCTGCTTTTGTGCGGAGTATAATTAACACAAAAACACATCCCATCTCTACTTAATTTTTGTTTTTTTTTTTTTTTTTTTTTTGTGAATTTTGTTTGCTTTTCGCAAACATGATTTCAAGGACAAATGACGTCAGCTCAGCCGCGTTGCCGCGAAACATACAAAAAAACTTTTTCTTTCCAAATAGCTTCTGATATTTTTTTTTTTTTTGTTTTGATAGACATTTTTGTTGTTTTTATTTTTTTGCGAATGATCTTTTTTGTTGTTTAGTATATTTGCAATTTTTTTTTTTTTTTGCAACATGAAATAAAAAATTGTGTAGGTATAAAAAATAAACAAAATATTTGATCAAATTTTATAGACTCTTTTTGTTGTTTTTATTTTTGTCACATTCATTGCACGCGCAATTCAATTTTAAAATTATTAAATTTTTACTTGTTTTAAAAATTTTATTTTTTTATTTTTTTTTTTTTTTTTTTTTAATTTCAAAAAGTCAATGAATTCATTAACAAAAATAAATTTGCAAGCAAATTACTTAACTGACAAGTTTTGATTGCTTTCGGATATGCGTTAGGACAGGTATCGAAATTGGAAAAGAGTCAGGTTTATTGAATGGGAATTTAATTTGAAGCGGATCAAAAATATTTATGGAAAAAAATTATTTGAAATTTATCAAATTAACGGAAACACTGCTAAAGAACCATTAAAACTGAATTTATCTATAACCCATGCAAGATAGTTTCCATCTTAGTGTATTGTAAAATTAAAAGTTCCCTTTAACTAACTATCTACCCTAAATTTTCTAGTTTCAAAAACTTTGAAAAAAATCAAAAAATTTTATAAAAAACTAAAAAAAAATCAGTAGAACCGAAGTTTTGATACTCGTTCTACGAATTTTTCTTAATAAATACTCGGAAAATTGATGTGACTTTATATGGAAGCTATTTGATATTCAAAATATTTGCCTTAACTTCATTTTCACTTAAAAATGTTACAAAAAAAAGGTAAAAATTTAATAAACTTTTCATAAAAACTCTAACGTTGAATGGGAAGTATATGTCACTGTGGTTCCATGTGAAGCGAATTCCGAAAAATTGTTATATTTGTCAAAGGTTAAATTTGATCTTTTTTTATTATAAGAAACTAAAAACTTTTTTATTAAAAAAAAATAAAAATTTGGGAGTATTTGTATGGGGAGTGTACTATACCAACCTCAAATTTATTTTGTCGTACCAAAATTGGTAATATTTTGTCGGGACAATCATGCGCATAATTTTGACTAAATTAAAAACTCCACGATTAGACAACCACCAAATTTCAATGAAAAAAAAAAAAACAATTTGAGGTATGTTTGTGTGGGGGTACCCCTTAAAATGGGCCTAGAGATAAACCGTTTGTAATGGAGCCCTTGTCGGCTTAGGAGAGTCTTAATATCAAAATTGGTGGCTCTATCTCATGAAGTCTCTGATATTATCTCTTTCATACAGCAGACAGCAGGATAGACAGACGGTGATACAGACTCTTCTTTAACCTTTCGGGTACAGAGTATAAAAAGCATTAAAAATAATATAAAAATACAAAAACGAGCTTGCGGTTACCTGTTGTGGTTTGACATTAGTATAGATTCATAAAAATAACTTTTTTAGTATTTTGTTTTATTGGACTTCTTTGGTGGTTTATAAGCAATTTATTTTTATTAAAACTTTTGCAGCTTAAAGAAGGTACAAGTTCCGTTATTCCTCCTTGGATGAGTTCGACTGGAATTCTAATGGCCTCTCTGAAGCTGCGTGTGAAAGAGGAAATAATCAGACTGGCAGAGATTAGGTGGACCACAAATCCCAAATGTAATATCTCGAAACTTACGTGACCAGAGTATAGCACTAAACAAACAGCCCAACTCATGCGCCATAATATAGTAGACAGACTCTATCCATGATGGTTGGAGCTCTCACGGGACACTGCCTGGTGGGAAGACATGCCATCCGACTAGGGGTAGCAGCAATTGATTTCTGTAGGAGCTGTAGAAACGAGGAAGAGGAGGAGACAGTAGAACATTTTCTCTGCCACTGCCCAACCCTTGGAAGAATAAGGTTTACCGTTTATTGATAGTCTGGCAGAGATTGCATCAGTCAAGATTGGTATGAAGGCATAAGGAGCTGGTTCATGTAGGACAAAATTAAAGTGGGATCATATGGTATCACAATGTGCCTTTATGGCCTAGGTGACGTCGCGAGAATTCGCGTCTGGTGTATGTTTTATACACCTTACCAACATACAAACTACATAGAACCAAGAAAAGCTTAAGTTTCTTTTCATTTTTTTGAAACGTAATTGTATGGCATGTAATATATATATTTTATAGGGTCTAAGAACTTTCTGGAAAAATGAGTGACGGGTGCAAGAAAGAATCGTGTCAACGGGTTTAGGAAAATATGAAATCAGAACTATCTTAATTCCAAGTTTGTCTGATTCATAGTCTCCGAGGTTGGTGCAAACTAGCATGGACATAGCTTGACGATCTCGGATTTTAAATCTGCATAAATGGTATGGATGGCAAATATTGATGATTTGTCGGAAACCTGTGGCGAATTTAACAGAATAGGAGCGCACTTTTTTATAACATTTTAAAATTGAATTTCACTGGTTACACTATTCGACAAAAATTTAACTCTTCAATTGTTAAAAAATAATGTCCACCTTGAAGCATTTTCCCGTTTGTTTCTGAAATCTGAAATCAGAATTTCATTATCACGTCTCAACTTCTTGTAAATTAGGGTCAAAGTTGTAAAATTGTTCATGAAATTGAGACGTGATAGAGAAACTCCGATTTCAGGTTCGTAATGTACGGAAATTGTAGTCAAACCATCGAAACAAAAAAAAAATTGCTTCAAAGTCTTACAGTAAAGTGGGTAGGTCTGGTCGAGTAAAAAAAAGTTGTATACTTGGAATTTTCGGGAGACCCCCAAAATCTGTATTTATGGTCAAAATTACAAGTAGTGTTTTATTCGACCAGACCTACAAACTGTACTGTAAGACTTTGAAGCATTTTTTTTTGTTTGGCTCGACTACAATTTTTAACTTCTTAAAACAATCTAAACAATTTGTAAAAAAATTATTCTCTAGTACGTTCAATGACCGACAATAGACATTTCATGTAGCATTACCAAATGCCGATGGCAACCGAATGAAAAGTGTACTCGCACGCACGTACATTCGTCTGTCTGTCTGTCTGTCCGTCAATCCGTCCGTCGTTCTGTCCATGCATACAACAGCGATAAGGCTCATTGAAAGTGCAAGCAATATCAGAAATGATGATGATTTTCAGGCTATACGATTAAAATGCATTTTATTATGCCTTTAGCGTCAATGACAAAACGCGATAACATTTAAAACAGAAAGTAAACTTAAAACTGCGACGACGCATGCGCACAAAATAATGATTTCCCGTGCTATTTTCATGGATCCATCTACACAATCCAGCAGCGCATTCAACCTTTCGTCGTCGTCGTCCATTTCAATCCAATCCAATCCGAAACCATTCGAATAGAATTGCTTGACTTGACGTTTTCACAAGCGTCTACGACGTCGGCGACTACGACTGTTTTGCATTCAGTTCAGCATGCAAAATACAACAAATAATAATATTACTGAAATAAAGAAACCAATGAGAAGGGGACTTATAAATGCAAAAGGGTTTCTGTTTCGCCAGAGGACAGTTCAATCACATTTCACAAAAGTTCGAGGTCAGTTATAAAAATATCTACACACACATACATTCAAAACATTCATACAGACACATTCAGAAATACTTATAAACTCCAACACGCATACGCATTCCCACCAAGTAAATTGCGAGTCTATATGAAAAGATTTCTTTTTAAATGCGTTTGCTTTTCTTAAGTTTTTTTTTATTTTTTATTTGTTTAACTTTTTTTTTATCGCTTTTAAATGCGTTGATTATTTTATCGCTTTTTAGTTCTGTGTGAGAGAATTTTACTTAAGCATTATTTTTTCTTTGTTTTTAATAATTTCGCAATTGGTAGGGTCGAACTTCAATTCCTTTTTCGTTGCATTTGCATATTTCAAAAAGGAAGTAGGCCACAGAAATCATACACAGAACTTGCAGAATACTCAGGAAGTCACGTCCGTTAGTTGTTTTAAATGAAATACAATTATTTAAGATGCACATTCATCCTTCTCTTACATAACAAAAGGTGGGACTCTATTGTCCTTGCTGAAAAAAAAGATTTTTTTTTTTTTAAATATATTTTAGAAGTAACAGATACCCGGTGGTTTCGCACCAGCGGTTGTAATCTAGTGCTACAATATACCAATTTGGGATACCGGGCTTGCGGATGTCTTCTAAGATCTGGTCCTCCCGGACATCCTCTCTGTTGCGCTCCTCCGATTTGATTCACGTCTTGCTTATAAACTTTTCTCACCGGAGTCTCTGTAACCATCCGTCACAGGTGACTAGCCCAGAACAATCTTTTTGTATTAGATGTTCCTGACTAGGTCGATGTCAGTATATAGCTCGTACAGCTCATCGTCCATGCGTATACGGATGTCATTTTCCACTCTAACTGGACTAAAAATTCTCCAAAGTATCGTCCTCTCAAACACGCACAACGCCGACTTATCCGATTCTATCAAGACCCATTTTCTGAGCCATACATCAGGACATGCATTATCAGCGTCTTGTAGAGTTCAATTTTTGTTTCTCTGAACAGAACTCTACTTCGCATTTGCTTAACGATACCAAAATAGCTACGGTGAGCAATAGTGATTCTTCGTTTAATTCCCTGACTGATGTTGTTGTTCTTGTTTACATCTGAGTCCAGGTAAAACCTTAAAGCTGAAGTTTTCTGTCCTCAAAGACCGTCTACGTCGTGCAGATTGTCTGCGGGTAGATACAAACTACTTCGTCTTGTTCTCGTTCACCGTCAGTCCCATTGGACGAGACCTTTTTTCAAAGTCTGAGAAAGGCCCCGGTGACTGCATGATCATTTAAGCCGATTATGTCTTTATCGTCGGCATATGCGAGCAGCATAGTTTCTTTGTAGAAACCCTTCTTGGTATATCAAAAAAGACAATTAATAATTTTAAATAGAAAAAAAAACTTGTGTTTCCAGAAAATTAAATATTTGATTTGGTAATGGTTCGTCCAGGGCTTGAACTCGAAGCTTCTCGCCTTGTGTCTAACATTTTTTGCCTAAACTAAATATGTCATTTTAAATATGACTTCTACTCCTGATCGTTTGACAAACCATTTGGGTTATGCTAAATGGTAGAGTAAAAGGGCTGAAGAAATGGCAGTTCGATGAAGGCATGTTGCTCCTAATCGAACATGTCTTGCGGATATTCGACCTTCAATTATCCGACAGCTTAGATAATAACAGTGTTTTAGGTTATGTAAAAAACGGGGCTGCAAACCGGTTTTGAACCGAACCGCTGTATTTTTAGGTATTGGTTTCGATACGTGTTCTTCTATAAGAAAATAGTTGTCAAATCAGAAACCGAACCATTCAAACCGGTTTACGACTTTTACAAATATCTAAAATAATTCTCCTTAAAAAAATCAGAAAAGAAAAGGAGAATTTCTATGGTGACTGAATGTTAAAGTGGTCCGATTCGTATCATATCACAAATATATATATTAAGGTAATGTATATTATCTAATTTAGAGTGAATACATTCATAAATAAAGGCTATTTTTATACAATAACTCTTTTCACTCTTTATTTTTATATTCAAAAAGAATAACTGTAATTACAAAACACAAGCTCGAGTCATAAAACAACAAACACATTGTAGCCATATGTGTTATAAAATGGAGTTTATAGGACCAGAATGTTTCTATAACCATTTTGCCACAGAACAAGAATAATTATATATATTGTAAGTATACAGAATATCAATAGACACAGACACAATAAATTAGATGAATTTTAACAACAAAGAAAGAAAAATAATATCTCAAATGTTAAAAAGTGTTTTCGTATATAAAATGACTTTGGCAACAAAAGGGTGCAGTGCCCCGAAATAACATTCAATCTCAAAAAAAAAAGTAACATACAAATAAATACAAACGCTACCTGTTTCATGTCTGCTCCTAGACATCCTTTTTTTTATTTATTTTTGCTGCATAATAATTTAGAAACAAAAAAAAAATTAAAACAAAAATCAGCAACAATTTCTAAAGACGCAATTTCCAAAGTCGATGACGATGATGAAGACGACGAAGAGTTCAAGAATGTGGCTCAATAAGCTTCACAAACATATAAATGTAGGAATAACAAAAAAACAAAAACAACAAAGAACAGCATCCAAAACTATTTAGAACCGGCGCAGCTAAGCCAGACAGCAGTGCGGAAGGGGAGTCGGGCTATAACAGCAACAACGTACAAAGAATTGCGTCCAGTCCAGATCAAGAGCAGAGCAAGCAGAGCAAGCGTAGAAACGTGCGACAAGCTTTAAAGTTGTTGAACTTATTTTTTTGTTGCGTCTTTTGCTTTACTGTCCCGTTCCGTCCCGAACCGATCCACACACACACTGCAACTCTTCACACCAAAATGAAATTTCGATCATTTCCAGCGAATTCATGCCACACATTTGAAACAGCAACCGCACTAGCCAAACTAAACAACTGCGGCATTGGAGTACAGACGGAACGGGATGGGTTGGGATGGAATGGGATGGTAGTAGATTGCGCGACCCTTAGTTATAGCGAAGAAACTTGTTTAGTTTTGGTTGCAAGTTGAATTTGTAAGATTTCGATTTTGCGTAAAAAAAAAGGAAAGAAGCGCGTTTTAGAATCGAGCAGCAAGTTTTCAAGGATGAAGTAAAGTTGTTTTGTGTTGTGTTATTCTTGCTTAGTGGGCTGCCACTACAGGCACAGCAGACATTGGCCAACGGCAATAGCGACTGCGGCGCATGCGCGCTCCATATTCTGGACTTCATTTCATTCTGGAATTTTTTGCGCATTCAATTTTTTTTTTTTTTTTTTCAAAAATATTTGAGTCTGCGCAGGCTCATTAACTTGTTGCGCTGCAATATCGACAGCAACAGCTATGTCGGCAGCAATAGTAAATATAAAAAAAAACATTACAAAACGTATTTTTTATCTTGGAAGGCAGGAAAACTTAATTTAAGACCAATTACACATTTCTAATACACCAGGTTCATCTCAAAAAAAAGGTAAAAACAGTGTTTTGAGTTTTTAAACCCGTTTTCCCAAAAAATTTCGACCTGATGAAAAAATTTTCTGTGATTAAAGCTCTTTTAGATATGCCCAGTTCGATGCTTGAATCATTTTCCTTGACAACCTATGCGTATGGGAATTCGAAGCATATTCTATACCTCCAAAATTTTCAACGGATGCTTGAGACTCGAAAATATTTTTTTAACATTTTTAAACTGGGTAGGATCAGACTCTATAATGATGGATCAACCATAATAATATAGTGTAACTCTAATCCCAAGCTTAAAAAAATCCAGATTAACGAATTTTTCAAATGCATATGTATGCTCTAGATTGACTGTCTTTTAAAGTTAAAAATCGCAATTTACTGTTGGAAAATGTGAGAACTCAAGATTATAATTGTATCATCCACAGTATTTTCCCACACATTATTATGTCTTGACATTAGATCAAACACTTCTTGACACTTAATCAAAAAGATCCAAAACCTTTTCCCAGTATTTTCCAGAGCCACTCAGAAACCCTGCTGTCGATCTGTTAAATGTTATGATCAAATATGCAACTCTTTCTTAAGATAGTAAGTAATTTAACCACTACTACACAAATTTAAAATAAGGAAAAAAAAAACTTTATCTAAAGAAATTCAAACATTATCTCATAATTTCTCGATAACTTCAGTCTTCGATATATTCGATAGATTTTCTTAGATCTACTCATAAACAGTCGAAAAATAGGTGCTCGACTCTCTCCGAGTAAATATAGAAATTTTTGGATAAGTCACGTAAGCGGCTAACATGTTCCCTTCTGTATAACTGATCTGAAAGCCTAAAGAACCCTTCGACTGCTATGTCAGGATTGTAGCTCTTGATTGATAAGTTTCAATCTAAAAAGCTTAATAATTAAAAACTGCGCCCATAAAAGGGGCATGGCTTCACGGTTTGCCTCTTCAGGGAATCTCGGAAATATGTAAGAAAACATATTGTCCTTTATTTTTTGCAGCGTATTATTATTTCGGTTTGACACAAATGAAATTATTTTTTGTTTCACCCACCGATATGTATGTATGAACGTATAACATATATAATAATGGCGTTGCTGTGACTTCATTGGAAATTTGCTTTTATAATGGTGCTGTCTTCCCATTTTTTTATTTTTTATTATTTTTAATTTTTTTTATATATAAATCTATTCGTGTTGGTGTTTTGGTGCTGACTTAATTGCCGCACCCAGGAATTAATAGGAAACCGCCAAACATGCAGTTTTCTGTCGATTATCAATTTTTTTTTTTTTTATTCTTTTTCGATGAACACAAACTAGTTTTGCGTAAGGATGAGTGTTCCTCATAGTTTTCTGACTCAAAAAATCTTCTATGCAACATTCATTTTTCACTGTCAAACGATTAAGCACCAAGGAAGCTGCAAAATTTATTATTATTTATTTTTTTTTTTTTTTTTTTTCAACAAGATAATCGCTTTGCGGGTGGCGACTGCGCATTCAAAATTAAACGTGTAAGAAGTTGCGTGATTTCCTTTTGTGTAAAAGAATAAAAGCGGTTGCCGTCAAAGAGTGTAAATAATGAATGCATGCGAATTTAATAGAGTAGCTTTTGTGCATAGATTAAGGCTCTCGGACTGTGATTGGCACGCATTCATACTATGCTTGTCACATGTGGCTCAAAAATATGAGAAAAGTGCACTTCAAAAAACTTAATCTATAGTAAAAATGTTTCTATGTCCGCTATGGATGTTGAAACCACCCAACCTATCAGTACCTAACCGGATTCATTTGAAAGGCAACAATGCAAGTACATTAAAATACCACTATTTAGCTCAATTGGTTCATTCATGAAGTTGGTTTTTCAATTTTAATAGAAAAACTGGTATTTGTTAGTATGTTTTCATACCAGCCCCAACATATTTTGGTTGCGCTACAATAAAACAAAGATCCAATATCATTGATGTCTTTTTAGGTTTTTATTTCTCTTTCGCTCTCCCTGGGACTAGCGGTGAACGAGAGCAAGCGAAGTATTTGGTCGCAGACAATCAAGACGACGTAGGCAGTCTTTGAGAACAGACAACTTCGGCTCTGAGGCTGTAGAAAACTACGACTCCACAGATATAAACAGCGATAACCACATCAGTCAGTTTGGTCTCGGTAAGCAAATGCGAAGTAGAGTTCTGTCCAGAGAAACAAAACTTAAACTCTACAAGACGCTGATAATGTCTGTCCTGATGTATGGCTCAGATAACATCGGTCATGATAGACTCGGATAAGTCGGTGTTGTGCGTGTTTGGAAAGGAAGATACTTCGGAGAATCTTTGGTCCAGTTAGAGTGGAAAATGACATCCTTATGCGCACGAACGATGAGCTGTTCGAGCTAAATACCGACATCGACATAGTCTGGTACATCCAATACAAAAGGTTGTCCTGGGCTGGTCATTTGTGTCGGATGGACACAAAGGCTCCGGCAAGAAAAGTTTAGAAGCAAAACGTGAATCAAATCGGAGGAGCGCGGCAGAGAGTATGGCCGCCGCTGCATTGGGAGGACCAGGTCCTAGAAGTCTTATTACTATACTCCTGAATACTCCATTGAGATATAGATCACAAAGATATCTTTTTCCTTTTACCCTAATTCCCTGATTTATTCGGTTTCTTCATTCCATGTCCATGCAGCTTTCAAGGACTTTCTTCTAGTCTTGACGTTTTAGTAATGTTCCAATACAGCTAGCAATTCTTGGCTATCTAAAAAACAAAAAAAAATTAAACGTTGTTTAAAATTTGTTTACGCTTCGAACATTGACATGCGAAACAGAGTTCAAATCCCAATTATATCATCAGCACAACTGTTGAATTCATTGTCAGTGCTTTACATTTGCAACAGTTCAGAAATATTAATACAAAAACAAAAGAAAGGAAACTGATGTTTTTTATTACACTTTAATTTGTGATTAATATAATTAAATGTAACGGCAAGAAATTCATATAATACATCATCGTCAACATTCAAGCTAAAGTCACGCAAAGTAAAATTTTAGCTTCGATTTCGTACAAAAATGACACATTTGCCTGGAATGTCTGCTTCTTCCGGTTGTTGTGGTTTTAGTCCAATAATAAAGTGCAGCATATGTAGCATGCAGCACAAATAAGAAGAAAATTTCAAGAAAGAATATTGTACTAAAATAATGAAAACGAAAACTTTGGTGACAATCTGGAATGAGAAGAGGCAAAATGCGGCAGACGTATATGACTTGGTTTGTTTGCAGTGTCCATGAAACGATTCAAACCGAACCGTTCCGAGCCGATCCGATCCGATCGCCAATTTAAACTCAAAACTCAATGTCCATATTGATGACGCCGTTCATTAGTTCCTTCGTTTGTTCACTAAATTCATTTGCTACACTCGCTGCGCTGCGCTGTTTGCTGTTGCTGCGCCATGTGGCAACGAGAGGGTGTTATTAAGTATTTAGTAAAAGGGTCTACATTTGAACTCTTCACTTCACGTTTGTATCCTGGCAATGCGGCACTAGCCATTGAGGCATTCCATTTCTTTATGATCATTTTGCGTGCAGTTTGCAGTTGTAGACAAGGGAAAAGAAGAGTTGTTGTTGGGGTAAATGCATTTGTGTACCAGTGGCGACCATGTTGACACCAAGCAGACGCCAGTCATGCTTGCAACAAAACAACTGAAACAACAGCAACAACCGACAACAACATAACAACAACTATTGCAATATTTAAAAATTTTTACCAAGAACGAGTAAAAAACTTGAAAAAAAAAATAAAAATTAAAAATAAATAATAAAGGAAAAAATTTATAGTATATGGAGCCTTCCAGATGCGCACAATATGGTGCGTTAATTTTTTGTTAAAATACTTTTCTTGTTGTTGTTATTTTTGTTGTTGTTGTTGTTGTCGCTGTTGTTAATCGTCTTGACAGCCAAGCGGCGCGTCCAAGGCCAATGCAATATTTTATATGCAACAACACAACCCCGAATGAGGCATTGAAACAACAACCATGGCGCGTCCGATCGTTCGCTTGAATGCATTTTTAGCTTTTCTGGCTTTGCAATCATTTCATTTGTCTTGGTTTGCCACATGAATGTATGCACATACATACTTCTGTATATGTCTAATAGGTCTGATATAAAAGTTTCAAATTAATGCACCATTTAAACTAGGCAGCCAGCCACCAGCTACACTTGCCACCAAGGCACCAGCTATACTAGCCAGCCTGCCACTAGCTATATAAGCCAGCCAGCTAGCTATATAAGCCATAGCCACTAGCTATATAAGCCAGCCACTAGCTATATAAGCCAGGTAGCCACTAGCTATATAAGCCAGATAGCCATTAGCTATATTAGCCAAATAGCCACCAGCTATATAAGCCAGCCACTAGCTATATGAGCCAGCCAGCCTCAGTTATATAAGCCAGCCAGCTTATAGCCAGCCACTAGCTATATAAGCCAGCCACTAGATATATAAGCCAGCCAGCACCGCTAGTATATGAGCCAGATAGGAACCAACTATTTGAGCCAGATAGCCACCAGCTGTATGAGCCAGATAGCCACCAGTTATATGAGCCAGATAGCCATCATCTATATTAGCCAGATAGCCACCAGCTATATGAGCCAGATAGGCACCAGCTATATGAGCCAAATAGCCATCAGCTATATTAGCCAAATAGCCACCAGCTATATGAGCCAAATAGCCACCAGCTATATGAGCCAGATAAGCAACAAACTATATGAGCCAGATAGCACCCAGCTATATGAGCCAGAAAGGAACCAACTATATGAGCCAGATAGCCACCAGCTATATGAGCCAGATAGCCACCAGCTATATCAGCCAGATAGCCATCAGCTATATTAGCCAGATAGCCACCAGCTATATGAGCCAGATAGCCTCCAGTTATATGAGCCAGATAGCCACCAGCTATATAAGCCGGATAACCATCAACTATATTAGCCAGCCAGCTATGCTAGATCGTATATAATAATATGGCATCTCCCATATATAATAATATGATATGAGGGGTTATATGTAGTAGGACTAATCTTTAAAATTATGTTCGAGCAGAGATGAGCGAAAATTGCTTAATAAAATCTGTCAGTTCATAAGCACAGAACTTTCAAGTCAGACCATCTATAATAGTCGTAGATACATATAATATTAACGCCCAAACATACATATGTAGGTACATATACTATATGTTTACATATATAGTTTATGCGTGTTTTTTTTTTTTTTTGTAATTTTATTCTTCCTGCCAGCCTTGTTTGCAGTCAAGTTCGTCGTCGTTTCGTCGTCGTCGTTATTGACTTCTTCGTCTACGATTTTGACTCAAAGTCAACATTGTCTTTTCGCTTTTATGAATCATTAGTTTCTTTGTTGTTGTTGTTGCTGTTAATTTCTGCAGTTTTTTTCACAGCAAAAAACATTTACAACGCTCCTCGCTAAATGGTGGGAGTTGAAGCACGTTTAATCACAAAGTAATATTTTTGCTAGTTTCAAAGTGATTCACTTGGATTTTAATAATGATTTTATCACGAAACTCTGTTTTGTATTTTATGATAATAAAAACTTGCAAATGGATTTTTTGATTTATTTATATAAATCATCATCATTTTGCCACAAACATTGATCTTGAATTATATTTCAACGCTTTTGTTGTGGTTAGTCAGCTTTAAGTTTTATGAATCATTCTGTTGGCTTATTCACAGCCTAAGATGAACTTGATATAAGGTTATTAACTTAGCAGATATTTTGAAAACGTCATTTAAAAATGCTTAATTACTTAAAAGAACTTCAAGTTAACAGTCAAACTACAGAATAGAACCGAAACTTAAATAATGGTAACACGAAACTTGCAATAGTTTATGTATGATCATCAGTAATTAAGGTTATATACTTCGCGAAGAGTTGAGCAGGAGTCAATGGTCCGATATAGTTCACTTTATTGGGGTTCATATAAAATATGTACAATTTTATGTCAGATGTTACCCACTTTTTTCAAAATATCAGAAATGCGGCTGTATGTTATAGTGGCTTACTCCTTATCAAAGCGGTAGAATATAGGTTCACATTTAAAGTATATTTACCTGATATTTTTTTTTTTTTACATAAAAATTCAAAACTGACTGGAAGGTTTGTATGGGTGCTATACCCTAAAGTGGACGTAACAGCCCGGTTCTGACTTAAAAAGAGGTCGTAGCCCAGAAAAGTTGAAGTTTAAAATATAAAATGAATTGCGTTGAAATGAACAGACGGAAAAGGCTAAATCGATTCTCAATGTCGGAGTGATCAAGAATATAATGTGTACTTGCTGGGGTCTACAAACTTTCCGTCAGAAGTATAGTATTCGTGACTGGTATATAAAAACTAAATATTTAAATGAAATTAGAAATAAACTTTTCTAGCCAAATTACCAGATTACAAACCTTTAGTAAGATAACATGTTTTTCTAGATATTTGTATAGACTTCAATTTTAGCGATAGAAAACTTAAGCTTTGAGTTAAAACAAATTAATGCAAATTCGCTGCAGATGACATTTACATGGGTCATTTAGATGGATCGTTTAATCTTTAATCTTAGTTTCTGGTTCCTATAAAACTGAATACAAATCATTTTAAATAAGGATCGATCAAGCTCAACTCTATTCAATCCGGACTCCAATCTTTCCATTCTTTGTCACAGATGTGATCTAAAGTTTCATTCCATGTTCTTCTGGAACGTATTTATGATTTATATACCCGCCACACATAGTTTTTTTATTTATTTTTTTTTTTTTTTTTATAGCGAATAAATTTATTTGCAATCTTTTTTTAAAAGACAATCCGCAAGTTGTTTGAGTAAAGAACAGTTGACAATGCGTTGGCGAAGCCATTATGGATAAGGAATAAGGGATGGGGATAGGAAAAGAAAATAAACAAAAAGTAAAAATAAACATGAGTTATTGTTTCCCATGAGGGAGATCGAGCGGGTGAATCCTTTTTGAGCCTTCTTATACTGGAGCTGTTGTCGAGTAGGTTGATGGCGAGGGTGTTGGTATGCCTGTCGAGCCGATTTATATAAGAGGTGCTTAATCCTGTTATTTCTTGGTATACCCAAGGTACCCCGAGTTCCTCGTGTATCTCTTTGTTGGTGTGGAACACGTGAGCGATTAACATAATCCTCAGCGCCTTGTTTTGAAATATTTGAATAATAGAACAGTTACTCCTGCTGGCAGTACCCCAAATCGGGATACCGTATGTCCATACTGGCTTTATTATTGCTCTATAGACTAAAAGTTTGCTCCTCAGCTTGAGAGGTGACCTTCGACCGATAAGCCATAAATGTTTTTTTAACCTTTCATTGAGCTGAGCCTTTTTGGTGAGAAGGCGAGGGCGCCAAGCTAACCTTCTGTCAAGATCCAAGCCCAGATACTTGGCTGTAGCGCTACATGGTATTGTGGCTCTGTCGAGATGAACTTGCGGACAGTCACCACATAGTGTCGGAAAATTTGTAACGCATTAAAGGAGTCATCGGAGACCCCATAAAATATATATTTACATTAGAATCCGGTTATAACGACTCCGCTTATAGCAACCGACCCGTTATAAGGACAAAATTCGATGGCTTGGGTGGTCCCCATACAAAATGAAATTTTTTTAGACCCCACTCAAACTAACCCCTTTTTTTAATTTCTGTATGAAAATAATAATTTGTATGAAATGTAATAGACGTAGTAGAACCATAGATTCTGTCCCATACCATCTCTAAATCTTACCTAAGCCACTGATGATTATAATAAACAATTCAATGATTCGTGGAACTGGTATTCGAGCTGCGGTTCCACCAAAATAACGAAGATACACACTTGGACACTTGAAACTATATTTTATTATAGCTACTTTAGAACTATAGACAGACATTTCATATTGAGACATGTTCTAAAGATAATTGCAATTTTCATGCAAATAAAAATCATATTAAAGAAAAAAACAAACAATTTGTATTGTAGATAGGAGATACACGCAATCTAACATACACAGACACACACACACACACACATAAACAAACTCATACAAATAAGTATTATATGTACTAACCCACTGAACCAAAAAGCGAGCATTAAGCGAGAGTATCGCAAAACTATCGCACTCGAGCTCGAAAACGATAAAAGAAGCGAAGGTGTCGCAAAACTTTCGGGCTCGAACTCGAATATGATATATAAAGCGAGCGTTGAGCGATAGTATCGCAAAAGTATTGCGCTCGAGCTCGAATATGATATAAAAAACGAGCGTTGAGCGATAGTATCGCAAAAGTATCGCAAAAGTATCGCGCTCGAGCTCGAATATGATATATAAAGCGAGCGTTGAGCGAGAGTATCCCAAAACTATCGCAAAAGTATCACACTCGAGCTCGAATATGATATAAAATACGAGCGTTGAGCGATAGTATCGCAAAAGTATCGCAAAAGTATCGCGCTCGAGCTCGAATATGATATATAAAGCGAGCGTTGAGCGAGAGTATCCCAAAACTATCGAAAAGTATCGCACTCGAGCTCGAATATGATACTTGAAGCGAGCGTTGAGCGATAGTAATAAAATTCAAAATTAAAATTCAATGAAAAGAGAAAAAAGAATATTCTTGTAGCATATGTCTCTCTCGCTTATTTTCTGTACAACAGCACCTGTACAATGAATAGACATACATATTAAAAACTTTAACAGACTCTAGTAAACATAGGGCGTGGCGTTGTCAGTTAAGAGGTCGCGTGATCGCAAAGGCTTCAAGAGTCACAGAAGGCAGGAGGCTTCGAGTTCAAACCCCGGGCAAGGCAGTAACTTGAAATTTTTATAAGTTTGTAAATTAATAAAATATAAAATGTATTTATTAAATGTATTTATAAATTATATGAAAGCTGATGCAAGAAAATAATTATAATAAACAAAAACAAAAAATATTACAAAAATAATAAAATCTTTGACTATAATCTTGAAACAAATAATTATACAACAAATATAATAAAATAATAATAATAATTAGAAGAGAGAGAGAGGACCCCTAGGATTGTTGCTTTGCCGCGAAACTAGATAAAAATTTAAAAAAAACATGAATAACAAAAAATTATACAACAAATATAATAAAATAATAATAATTAGAGAGAGAGAGAGAGGACCCCTAGGATAGGGTTGTGCATGAATAAAATTCATTTTTTTTTTTTGTCGTAGGCTCGAAAACGATATCGTAAAATGCTTGCAAACGATATCGTAAAAGTCTCGAAAACGAATCGTGCGCGATAGTTCAATATCGTAAAAGTCTCGTATACGACTTCTAATTCGATTCGCAGACGACATCGTAAGAGTCTCGCATACGACTTCTAAAGTGAGTCGCAAACGATATCGTAAAAGTCTCGAAAACGGATCGTGCGCGATAGTTCGAAAACGAAACTTTCACTGCCACAAACTGAACGACTGACGAATCGTTTTCGAATCGTTTGCGTGTGTTTTTACGATAGTTTCTTTCGCTTTTCTTTCGCGTAAGTATCGTTTTCGATATCGTTTACGAGCTTTTGGTTCACTGGGAAAATACATATCAATTTTGTTGATAAATTGAGTTGAACTCGCATTTGAGGCGAAACACACGCGAAGCTGATTATTTTTTGCACAAACAAAAATGCAATGAACTCGTTTTATTGTTTATTTAAAAATAAAATTTGTGAAAAAAAAAAAAAACCAAAAAAAAAAAAAAACATTTATATTTTATTAAAGCTAAAGAATAAAAAACTGCTTTGTTCGTTGAGATATATTTTTGTGTGTTGATCAACCTGTAATCATACACATACATACATACATATATAGTATGATATATACATAGATACTTGTACAAGAAAAAGAGGGGGCGAACATCACCAATTGGGGCGTAAATTGAAATTTTGTGTTTCGTTTCAATGACCGAAACAAAAAAAAAAAGAAATTAATAAACGTTAAGAAATACAAAACAACAAAAAAAACATTCTAAAAGTATCTTATTTGTCTGAAATAAATACGAAGCGAAGACGTTATTGAATATTGTCAATTTTTGAAATACCATTAACAGATTTATTGAGAGAGTTTGGCAAATTTAACACAGCAAAATGTTTAAGACTTTTTGTGGAGGAACTGCGATTTCGAATTCTATTTTTGTATCGCCAGTCTTGGAACAAATCTTTTTGCAAAAAGTATCTTTTGAATAATTCTTGAATGGGTCTCAAGACAAAATTGCCAGATCTTTGGATCTCTGGAGAGCTTTAAATTATTATTGTTGGAAGATGGAAAATTTTTAAATTAGTTTAGAATAACGGCTTCTCAATGATTTCAATTAGAGATGGGCACATGACTAAAATGTCCGGATCCCGCCCGTCCTGAACATAAAATGACTTTCCCGATACCGCCCATCCCAAAGATTTTTAAATAATCCCGTAGATACCGAATCATGGCCGAAATTTTAAAAACTTTTGTTTGTTTTTTAAGTAAACTTATACTTAAAAAGCTCTGGTCAAGAAAGAAATTTATTTTATTTCCCGATCCTGCCCATCCCAAAGATTTTTAAATAATCACGTAGATCCCGTAGATCCCGAAACCCGATCCCGAAAAACCACTCGTGATTAAAAGGCGTATTGATGAATTGTTGGCACACTATCAGAGCTAGAGCTCTCCGAAAATTCTATAAAAATCGATAAAATAAAGTAACAACTATTTTTTAAAATTAAAAGTAAATGTTGCAAAGCCATTTCCCGTCATTTCTTTCAAGCCAAAAAGTATTGATTGACCTCGGTAATTAAATTTAACATTTGAATTAGTCTCTGAGTGAATAAAATGAACCACTAAAGATTTACAAGCATCTATCAACAAGAGAAGTTCGGATATGTTTGCTTTTTCCAAACAAATTTTAATTGTATTGAGTAAAGACAATATATTTCCAAAAATACGCGCATTAAAAAATGTTTTTTTGAAGTTCGGGCCCCGAGTAAAATTTCAGGACTTGCAGGAATTTCAAGACAGTTGAGATATTCCCGCAATTCTTGCATATTTTAAAAATGTCACGATCACGCTCAATACCGAAAATTTTTCGGAACCAGCGTAGCAAGAAAAAAATCGGAGCTATATATATGGTGAGCTATGCATAGTAAGTTGTCTGTTCCTCTAGAGAGATTAGAAATTGAACCAAGATTAAAATTTATATATTTTAAAATTTTTTGGTGCTGTTAATATTTCTGCTTGAAATTTTACAAACATTTGGAAAGCTTTAACGATTTTCCAAATAACTTCTGAAAACTTAAAAAGAGCATCACAAAGTCGAATACGATGCCTAAAAGATATTTTTTTTTTAAACAAATTGCAGTCAATGACATTCAATACCGACAACGACGGCGGATGTAGTCTTTGCGGGGCGTGGCGGACGCTTAAATTGCCAAACGAGAACACGCAAACTCAAGTTGAACTTATCTCAAAAGCTGAGAATAAAGTGAAAGATCATTAAACAATCGATTGGAAAAAAAACGAAACAACGATCGAGCATCGATTATTTCGATATTACACTGTAAAAGTGCTGCTGCAGCATTCAATTGAAAGCTTTTGGGTGTTGGTGAAGAAGACAAGAAGGAGGAGGTGGCATTTGTCGAAAAAGGAAGTGTACGAGTGTGTGTATGTGTGTGAGTAATACTTACATACATACATATTTGTATGTATGTAACTATAAATAATGAAATAACGTCAATAACATTTAGGAGTAGTAAGGAAGCAATACATGCATGCATTGAGAGAGAGACTGACTGGAAATTGTTTAATTATAAAAAGATAAGTTGTTCTCTTGTTGTTGTTGTTATTGTTGTTTTTTGTTATTATTTTTGTTGTTTTTTGGTTGAAGGACACATACGCTCATTTCAAGTGAGTAATGCACTCGAGGTTATTGACTCGACAACAACAACGACAACGGACGGAAAAAAGACGTTCTTTTTTTACGTTGTTGCGCTGCTGCAGCTTTTGTTTTTCTTTTGTTGTTGTTGTATTTTTTATATAGAATCTTTTGTTATATGTATGCATGTATGTATGTACACATTCTTGTTGTTGTTGTTGTTTGTTTGTGTACAAAGTCAAAGTGATTAAACTTTATGCGCAATTTATTTTGTATGCAAAATAAATTTAAAAATATAAAATAAATAAAAAAAAAAAAATATTTAAATTTAAAAATTTTAAATATAAAATTAAAAAAAAAAAAAAACACAATAACAAGTTGAAAATATGTTTAAATTTATCACACTATAAAAATAATTAAACGTTTCGTTTATAGTTACAGAATTATTAAGTTTATTTAAAAATAATTTAATTTTAATTTTACAGAATGAATAAATTAAAAGAAGAATATTTAAATAAAAATAATTTAATGCTACAAAAAAGTTCGAGTGAGAAGTTTGCCACATACCGGATTCTCTTCCTTAGGACCTATCTAAAGACTTGACATTCGGCGTACCATGAGTTTCATTGCAGTTTTTATTTACAAGGGTAGGAGGGACTGAAATTTTCAAACTTGGCTTGTATCGCAATTTTTCTATTTTTTTAGTAAAACTGAATTCTTGTTTATTTTGACGGTTGATAAGTCTTTAGTGGCTCCAATTACAATACATGAAAATTGGCAATATTCCAATATTATAAAATGGCGAACCCAAAATGACGGTTATTTCTCAAAATGTAAGGATTTCTGTGTTTTTTTCTTCTAAAAGTCAAGTCTGAACTGATTTTAAACCGAACCACTGCAATTTCGAACGTTTGCTCTGAAACATGGAGCAAACCAGATCTTCTAAAAAAATATTATTAAAGAAAAAACCAAGCCAAAGCCAAGCGGCAAAAGTGGCTCAGTTCAAATCGGTTCGTTATTCTCTAAAAGAATTTTTATACCCGTTACACATAGTGTAAACGGGTATATTCAGTTTGTCAAAAAGTTTGTAACGCATTGAAGGAGGCATCGGAGACCCCATAAAGTATATATATTCTTGATCAGCTCGACGAGACGAATCGATCTAGCCATGTCCGTCTGTCTGTCCGTCTGTCCGTCTGTTTGTTGCTATGCGATTTATTCGATGAAGATATAAAGATAGTGGGCTGAAATTTTAAACTTAAGCTTTTCTCGGCAACGACTAGGTTAAGTTCGAAAATGAGAGTGCCACGCCCATTTTTAGGTATAGCCCCCATACAAACTTATCGTTTTTTCGATTTTTTGTTTAAAAATAGTAATTATTTATGAATGTACTCGCTCCCAATTGGGTAAAAACATTTTTTTGATCATCCAGGGTCAAAACCAAGACGACACGCCCATGTAACGGGTATTTCAGCTTCGGTTCCACCGAAGTTAACGTTTTTCCTTGTTTTTTATTTAATTTTATAGTATTATATAATTTATTTGAGTTAAGATTTTGCTTGTGTTTATTTTGAGTACATACATATATGCGAATATGTTGAAAATCTTTATAGAAGTCCTCCTAGACTTAATAATAGAATAGGGTCAATTGATTTAAAGTGGTCCTCATTCCGATTGTCAGTTCATCTGAGCGAATTAAAACAAGAAAGAACGCTGAAGTCTGCAAGATACCCTGTACCCAAACTTTATGTACCAATTTTAATACCATCCCTCATTGTATTGGATTTTCATACTAAAACTTAAAAAAGGGGATTATTTTTATGGTGGCTATTTCCAAAATATTGTTGGTCCTACTCATATTAGGATATTTTAGTGGGACTATCATAGGCATAATTTATACTTAATTTAGACTTCCTAAAATAAAAAACAATGTCATTTTTATGCAAAAACCCAAAATTTTGGGGTAGATTTGTATGGGGGTATTTCCTTCAAATGGGTCTAGAGAAAAACCGTTTGCAGGTGCACACTTGATGGTCCAGGAAAATCTAAGTTTAAAATATGGTGGCCATATCTCTAATTGTCTCCGAAATAATCTCGCAGACAGCAGGACAGACATACAAAGCTACATAGTTCGACTCCCCTTCCAATGCTGATCAAGAATATATATACTTTATAGGGTCTATCTTGCCTCCTTCTGTTTGTTACATACATTCACACAAATTTAATATACCGTTTTACCCTTTGGGTACAGGGTGTAAAAATCTGTCGGAAAAAAATCGCTTTCTCTTGTTCCCACGTTTAAGTTTAGTTTAACGTTTCAAGCATTCATTTGAATTTCATATAGTACAGGTTTCTATAACGATACGTTATTTTGTTACGGCAGTTCAAAACTTTTTTTACAATTTCGGCCACATTTATGCAAAATTTTTACAAGATCGAAAAATTCCGATTTTAGATTCTTAATATATGGGAAAATCCTTTAAGATTCGGAAGGACATTGTCATTTAACAAATAAAGAGTCAAATTTTGTCAGCAAAATGTAAAAACGAAATATTAAAAAAAAAATATACCACCAAATGTTTGGAAAACATTAAATGAGATATATAATTGTAATCAGCTCAAAGAATCGATGTAGATATTGTATTCTTGTCTGTCTGAATAGTGCACCTTTTTTTCTAACTTCAAAATTGATTCCTTCAAAAATGAATCCCCTTCATGTACCTACCTATACACAAACATACACGTGTACATACATTTTAAAGCTTTTATCGTATGTATGTATTTGTAAATTTTTTAGCTTGAAATACATATGTACTTGTATACATAACTGGTTGATTTCTAATTTTCTCTTAAGCTTCTATAAATTGTTTAAAATATTACTTTGAATCTATAAAATTTTGGCGGTTAACGTTTCACTAAATAATTGACAAAAAAAATCTTTTAAAAAACGATTTTATATAAAAATTAATTTTGTAAGTTTAGTTTAAAGTTTTTCGCCTTTTTTTTAAGGTATCAGCTTAGGTTACATTGTCTTATCTAGGAGTATCAGTTTACAATATATTATTCTGATTAGTAGACGTATCTAGATACTCGTATGTGTGGAGTATATATCGTTCTATATCTGTCAATTGTATAGACTTTGTGCAGCTGTTTATCGTATTTATTAAAACTTAACAATAAGAATTTAATATGCATAAAAACAGAAATTCAATACTTAAAAATTGCTGCTGTTGTTTTTTTTGTTGATGGTGCAGCGGCTGCTGCAGCAGCAATGCAAACAAAGTCGGTCAATAACTATATAGAACAGCAGAGAAGAGTAGTGAAGAGGAGAGACATACATATATTCATTCTATATTACAAATGAAAACAACTTCGACGAACTCGGACTTGGACATATTCCTTAATAAACTGCCTGATCTGCCTAGCAAGCTGCTTAAATGACTTGAACTTAATTTGTGCTGACAAAAAAAACAACAAAAAAATGAATGCAAACACACACACACATACACACAGCTAAATAAACTCACTCATGGCCAAAGAAAGCACGACTCAAAAACGAAATAAAACGAATAAAACAGACTGAGAAGATTATATATAAGTACGTATGTATGTATACGATCAAGTCTGCATGGGTGGAGCAAAACCAGTTACAGGAAGAGGAAGAAAGAGGCAAAGAGCATGCATATAAAAGCCGAGTTAGCTCCACAAGAATGCATGTAGTAACTCATTTATGTATGTATATATGCAGCATTTATGTGTTTGTGTGTGTATGCGTGCAGCAGACTGCAAAGAAGAAAAAAATCAACTTTTGCGACAACAAGATCAGCATACAGCAAAAAGATGCAAAATGTTGACGCGCAGCAAAATAACGAAGAAAAAAAAGTGGAATTTAAAAATTAAAAAAAAAAAAAAAAAAAAAATGAAGTATACGACAGCGTAGAATGAAAGCATAATGGAAGAGAGTCAAAGACGCATGGAGACTGCAGAAGCAAGCAAGCAGCAAAAATCACACACACACACTCAAATGCATACAACAAAATGCAAAAAAAAACCAAAAATTAAAAAGAAAAAAAAAAAAACTCAAAAAATTGTTGTTATTGTGTTTGCGGCGCAGAGAATCTTTCGGTTGTGGCCGCCATCGTCTCGCAGTCGACGTCGTCGTCATCTGGAGACTATAAAAGCATAAAATCACTTCAATTTCGAGTTTATTATTAAAACGAACGCAACGCAGTGCGAGTTAAAAAAAGATCGATACGATCGATCGACAACGGTAAAGCTTCTTCTTTATATTTAAATTAATGGTTTATGGGAGACTAAAAAGTGGAGACTTAAAAAAAATAATTAAATAAAATAAGAAAAAAAAAAAGTGATAAAAAAAAAAAATAAACTTTATTTTCAAAGGCAACGCCCACGAACATATTGCAAAAAAAGTGCTTTAAAATTGTGCAAAAAAACGAAAAACAAATATTTTAACAAGTGCGATTTATATGCATACATATACACATATAAATAAATACTACATTCATATATAAACTAAACCTAAAAATTTTCTACTTCAAAATAGCTAAAGAAAAAGTCACGCGAGCGGCAAATAAAAATTGAAAGTGTTCTACTGACATGGATTACTTTTGCCATTCACTAAACGCACGCACACATGCAAACAAACCAACCAACAAACAAACAAACAAATAAACATAAAGCAAAGCTAGAGAAATGAAGATACACAGCCAAACATTAGTTTTTGCTATTTCTCGCACGACACACACACAAACACACAATGTACTATTTATTGTCTATAAGTGCGAGTGAGTTAGCTAATGGCACGCGATCGTTACTTTATGGAATAGACAAGAAAAGACAAAAAAAAAAAAAAATAGTTGCCTAGACAACTAGAAAACTATTGCGGGAGCGCATAAAAGCTAATACAAATAGATAAGCAGAGAAAAAAAGGCCGAATAGTTGAGAGAGCAATTGTGATAACAGCGATTAGAATAATTCGAGGTCGTGAGCAGCGCACTGCGCAAGGTGGGAGGGTAGTTTGAAAAGTAAATTTTCAAAGATAAGATAATTTTATAATAAACATTAAAATATTTACGATAAAATATTTTGTTTGCGAATTTTTGAATAGAAAGCAAAAATAAAGCAGATATTAAGTGTAGAAATTACGAAGCATTTAAAAAAAGTCTTCATAAGTCCAACTTTGTTTGATTTAATTTTTTATATTATTTTTGATCAACTCGGAGGTTTTCACACAAAATATTTTTGGTTGTTTTCCAATATCTTATTTTATTTGTAAAGTTTTTTTTAAAAAAGTAGAAGAGATAGGGTGTTGCGTTCGTTTGAATAAATTTGTAAAAAAAAAAAAATTGTCATTATTAATTTTTGGGAAGTACACATTGGCATATTTCTAGCTCTTTCACTTTATTTTTTTTTACCAAATCTCTAGCAAAATCATGATTTGAAACCAATCCAAAGAGATCTTTAATGACAATCCTAAATAAGACGCATCGATCTAGCTGCATTTGTCTACCTGTTTGATACTACCTATTAAATTTAACTAGATCTGAAGTTATTAAACCGAAATTTGATATTAAGCTCTTATTTTTCAATAAATTTATTTATTTATTTTAACTTTAATTCTATAACTTTTTTTGTTAACAAGAGGAGTCCCAATAAAACTTTATTATTTTGTTTTTCTTATTTAATTCTTTAATAATTGAAAACTAAACTCAAACAAAAAAAAAATACATTCAAACTTATTTACACTGGGTAAACTTGAAATAGGAGCGCCACCATTTGTCGTTGTGCGGGCGTTGCGCTCTTGCTTTTTACTATACAAGAGCGCAGCATTAGATCAAAAAATGAGAGAGAAAAAGAGTGCAGCATTAGATTAGCGCGCATAGAACAGTAATAGAAACACAAAAAAAATACATAAGAAAAAAAAAAAAAAAAAAAAAAAAAAAAAAAAAAAACATTTAGCTTTGAACTTGAACTTTAAATGCACACAAATAAATAGACAAATAAATTTGTATCATTGTGTATGTTTGTATGTATTTGTACATTTGTATGTGAATGCCATAGTTGTTTGTTGAGTTTGCAAAAAAAAAAAAAAATATAAATTTAAATATTGAATGCCAAAATTAGCAAAAAGTAAAAATATATACAATTTATATGCTGGCGCTTTTAAACAAATTGTTTTTGCACAAAGCTAGCGTTCTTTTTTTCTATGACCCCCTCCTTCGTCCACTTTAGTGCATATGGCGTTGCTGCGACAAAATAAAAAATTATTATGTATAAGTAAAAAACCCGTAGCACATATGTACATACATAAGTGCAAAGGGAGAAAGAGCAAATGTTTGTATGTGAGCGAAAGAGAGTAAAAGTTAGTTACTCGCATTTTGATCGATCGCGCATTTTGTCATCGGAGGAGGTCGGCATTTTATCAAAAATAAGCAAAGCGCATGGTTCGAGTTCAATTGGAGCGGCTCAATTTACTTCGATGGAAATATAGGCGCGGTTGTTGTCAGCCGCCGGCAAAATTAAAAAAAAAAAAAAAAAAACAGCGAAATTGTTATGTTGGCGTTAATTTCTTTCGCTTTTAGTTTTTTTTTTTTTTTTACTTTTATTCCAGTAGTCGTTTTCTTTTAGTGCAGCAGCATTTTGAGATTTTGATCGAAAAGTGAAAGTGAGTGAAATATGTACGCGCAAAGAAGTCTTGCGCGTTTGTTAAAAAAATAACATGAAAACAAGTTAATAAATTAAAACGAAAACGCAAATGAAATAAATAAAAAATAAAAAGAAATTAATATAAAACGAAATAAAGTGCAAAGAAAGTGCGCCGCATTGCGGATTTTCGAAATTTTATCACGCTTCATACATACACATACACACACACACTTACATATGTACACATAACGATAAAGTCGAGTGCACAGTGGGCGTTGTTTTTTATTTTTTTATTTTTAGTTTCAGCTTTTATTGCAAAGAAAGTGAAAAGAAAAAAAAAACTTCCAAAAATTCATAACCACATAATTTTTCCTAATAAATCTAGCCTCTACTAGGCTTTGTCTGTTTTTTTAAGATATTTGCCAGACATAGCCTATGAGAGGTTAGGTGCAGCGGGAAACAATGCAACGTGGAAGCAAGTAGTGATGGCGACTGATAATAGAAGAATGCAAAAAAAACAAAAAAAAAGACAAAGATAATAGAAAGCATAAAAAAATTAAATAAATAAATAAAGCAGCGAGAAGACAAGAATAAAATAAAAGAAATTGCAAATGTCGCCATTGAAATCACTTTATAGCAGCTGCAAACACTCAGCAACAACAACAACAACAAAAACAACAACCACAGCAATTGTCAAAGACAATTAAAATAAATAAATACAAATATAATAATTATTGTAAGCGACTTTTGAGCTTGGCGCTTTTAGTTTTTTTTCTTTTTATGCAATATCGTTTTTATTTTTTTACTTCCATAAAAAAAAATTATGTGATAACTTTAAAGTAAATAATAATTAAAATAAATTTATACAATGAAATAAAGCAACTAACAAACAACAACACAACCAGTTTTTTTTCTTTTTAATACTTTTAATAAATATAAAATTTTTAATATGTTGTTTAATTTGATTTGAACTTACACTTTCTGGCTTTCTTTAAATAAAAATCTTGCTATTAGAGTCACACAACTTATATTTTTGGACTGCAACGTTTAATCTGCTCAAAGCGAACATGGATAAATTAAAACATTGCGTCGGAGACACATTATGCTATTGCTGGAGTTGGGATAATAATAATATTAGTATGATGTTTTTAATTTTAATAAAAATTCACGACGACCTACTGCTGAAAAATTTAGATTGGAAAATAATTCAAGGTCGTTGTATGGTAAATTTTTTTTTTTTTTTAAAACATTTAAGTGACATTTTCAAATACATTTAAGTAAGGGAGTCATTAAAAATTCTCAATCTTTAAATAATTGTGAGGAATAGAATATAGATGTTATTATACCTGTTTCACTAGTGTAAACAGGTATATTCAGTTTGTCGGAAAGTTTGTAACTAATTATAGGAGGCATCGTACACTCTATAAAGTATATATGAATATTGTTGATCAGCTTGATAAGACGAATCGATTGAGCCATGTCCGTCTGTCTGTTTGTTGCTGTGCGATTTATTCGCTCAGTTTTAAAGATATTAAGCTGAAATTTTAAACTTAAGCTTTTCTAGGTCCTGTGTACTATCTATGTTAAAATCAACGTGCCACGCCCACTTTTAGGTATTGTTCCCATACAAAAGTACAACATTTTGTCAAGTTCTTATAAGAAAAAATGAATTTATAAAGCGAATGGCTTTAAATATGGTAGAAGTGCTTCGTATACCATGCCAAATCTTCAGTTTAAAATTAGTCCAAATCGGACCGGGATTTTGTAAATTTTTAAGAATATATTTAATTTATTCAGTTAATAACAGGCATAAGCTTCGGTTCAACCGAAGTTAACTTTTTTTCTTGTTTTTTTTTTGTTAAAATAAGTGAAATTTTTTTGTAAGAAGAAGTCTGTTTTATTAGGATTAAAAAAAAAATATTTATAAGATAAATTTTTAAAAAGCGTAACTTTACAAAAAATTTGTTTTTATGAAAAGTTTAAGCGCTGAATGCCCACATTACAAAATATAAGCTAGGAGGGCAATGTAAAAACTAACTAAATTTTGTTGGTCGCCACAACTCACTCAAGCAAGTTGACACGCTGGCTAGAAGGGATTCATCGGGTGAATTCCTACCAGTCGCGGTTCAGATCCCAATGAGTGCTAGGATCGCCCACATTAGGATTCACTGTACCTCTTTAGGCAATTATAAATGGAGCAATATGAACAGCTGCAGGAAAGCTAAGCTTATTTGGCCTACGATTGACTCCAAACGTACCAGAATACTACAGATAAACACCCGTAAAGACATTGCGAGACTAACAGACCCCATCACTGAGCACTGGCCCATCGGAGAACGAGGTAAGGTATCCGTTACAGCAGCACCTGAAGAAGTTGTAAGGAAGATAACACACCAGAAACGTTCTCTGTGTGTGTCCTGCACTGGAACATTCTTTTTACTGCGCGTACTTTAAAAAACTGTGTACTATAGACGATCTTTCAAACAAAATGGTGTAACCAAAGAACGATAAAGTTAAAAAAGTTTGGAGAAAAAAATTTTGTTCGCTTGGAAAAAAAAAAAATAAATGAATAAATATTATAGAAGATATACACAATTAAAAAATTATTTAGTCGCCCTTGAAATTTCATATACTTTGCCAAGAACTTATGTAAATAAAAAAGCAGCTCAAAAAAAAAAAAAAAAAAAAGGATTTTACTGTTTTGCAGGAGAGAACTTTCTAAGTTTAAAATAATTTGAAATTGTACCCAAAAAGTGAGATTAAGCAAAAATTACTTCGTCTATAACTTCCTGAAAAATCGTCAAAAATAATTCAAATTTTGAATGGAGGTACCTTTCAATACGGAGATCAGCGTAGTATTCTTATCTCAATTTTTTTTTTTTTCACCACAGATATTATATTTTGTAATGTTTTGCAGGTAGTTTGATAGAACGAATCTATTGATTAAATTTTCTGAAAAAATTGATTCGTATTTCTATTAGATGTATTGCTCTCAATTAAAATTTTAAATATGGAGTAGAATTTTCATTTCTCATTTCTTTTGGCACTGGCTTGTTTGAATGAATTATGACCCTATTCCCCTTTGTAGAGACGTATGCAGTTCCTAATTGCGTAATTATGAAGATATAATGACACTGAGATTTGCGTTGCATAGGTCTCTTTAACGGTTTTGACTTTCAGCGAATCGAAGTTGCGTGTTACCCTACCTATTTGTTCTGTTTCACACTTTCGTATAAGCTGGATGCAGGGTATCTGCTAGTTGGTTTATCTTTTTTTTCTCTCTGTTGTCAGCCTGCAAAAATGTTAAGCTGTAAACTAATTGGAATTTTGTATTGAATTTCAGCTTAGAAACAGCAGCGACGTAATTTATACAAAAAGATAACTGGCGACATTATTTTAAATGAAAGTATTTATTTGTATTTATTTACAAACCTGACAATAGAGCAAATTGAGTAGACGTAGACGTAAAGAAATCAATTGTAATCTGAGATTTTAACAAACAAAAATATATAATCCAATTATTATAGTGCATATTTAAAGATTTAAAGATTTAATGTGTTGTTGAGAAAGTCAAGATGCAAAATTAATGTATTAAACTTCAAATTGATGACATTAACAGAAAAAAACAATGTTTGGTAATGAGATGAGCGCATTCTGTTAGCTTATAACGCTGGTAAAGAAATAATATACATTATGGGTTATTTGATGCCTACTGTCGTTACTTAATTTTGAATTTGAATCACCTTGTGCAAATACTCGGAACTCCTTGTGTTAACATGTTCTGGTACAAATATTAAACTCACCGCTAGATGGCACTGCTCACGGTTATGGTAAATAACAGTTTGCTTTGGCAGCTCGCTGTACTGCTAAATTACATTACAGTGAGTGCTGTAGCAGTTAGCTAACAGTAAGTTCAATGCATTATTTTCATATGAGCTTGAAAACTCTTTAAAAAAAAAAAGCTATTTTAGAAAAAGCTTTAATGCATTTACGTATACACATACATGCAAATTAAATTTTTCGCGACAGATTTATTCCAAGTGGGAATAACCAAAATGTTTAGGATATTAGCTGAACTGCCCGGCCTTGAGCTGGGTCATGTACATACACCAAAATTCAATTGTCTAGTTAAATTATTTGTAAAGACATGATGCATTTATTTTCGTTTACATGGAACCACGCCCACCGCCCTCTGTATTTACTCTTTGATGGCCACGCCCATCTCCCAATTCTTTAAAACTACACTTGCCCTATTTTTTTTGTTGGACCCAGAAATGTATATCTATAAAATTTCATTGAAATAGGTTGAGTTGTTGCGGAAATATTCAATTAATTTAGGATTGATTATATGGGGGCCACGCCCACCGGTTTACAACACTTTCTGATGACAGCACTAATTGGCAAAAAGAGTCTTTATGTACCGGATCGATGGTGTTTTCTGAGATAAACCAGTAGGCTTAGTATGGTCCTCAAATTGGACGGTTTTTTTGGCAAACGAAAGCACGGCTCGCTGGAGATTGCTGTTGAGCTCGACGAAGAATTCATTCTTAAATCCAAACCATATTTCCAATAGAAAAGTATGAAACCACAGCAACCGTACCATACGTTTCCACAATGAGGATTGTCTTATATGCAACAACTGACTACAATATGGAAGATCTTCAAAAAAAAAAAAAATATGTTCACATTGCCACAATATTTATGTTCATTTTGGCCATTTTCCGTCAATTCGAATTGACATTTTTATGTGTGTTTTTCAATAGCTTAAAGAGTTTTCAAGAAAGACGCAACAGGAAACTCCCACAATTTGATTTTTATTTTTTGTTGCACATAAAAAAATCACTCAACTAACTTTATTTGGCAATATATTTTGGGAATGTTTGATTAAATTTACTAAAACAACTACGAATGTGAAACTATTCCAATATTTTAAATATTTTGTAATTATTTTTAAATAAATTTTTTTGTGTTTGTAGCGATTATATAATTTTAAAGCATCTTCTCGCGCAAATGTTGACGAGTTTACAAGCTGCAATAACAACAACAACAAAACATTAACCCATTTAACCTACATTTATAGCTAACAATATTTTTCCAATTTCTTCTATTTAATTTTTTTTTTGTTTTTTTTTTTACAAGCTACATGAAAAATTTAACATTACCACCTCCACAAAAAAAAAAAAAAAAATGGTAAAAAAAAAACCTGTAAACGAAAGTCTTTGCAGCAAAATGCATAAAAATACTTTGGAGTTAAATGTGGCAGAGGCAGGTTTAGCGCTTAAGCTAAGCGTCTGTTAATAGCTTTGAAAAAACTCGATTTAGGATTAGTGCAGCGTAAAGTGTGTCAGTGGTTTGCCTGTTTGTCTGTCTTTAAGTGAAAAAATAAAAACAAATAGATTATGAGTTCGGTTTGACTTTTTTTCTTCATTTTTTTAAATATTTTTTTTCTTTTTTCCTGTGTGTAAAATACTTTACGCAGCGCGAGGTATGGTGTATCTAGAAAAAATCAGAGAGCTTTTGAAATATCAAAATGTTTTAAAATTATAATATTGTGGCTTTTGATTTTATGTAGGATATATAGGCACTGTCTATATGGAGCTTTTTAATTGGAGCTGCATATTTTATACACCTTGAAATGTATTAAGCTCTCAAAATAGACAAATATAATTATCCAAGTTTAGTGCAGATTTACTATACTATTTATATACCCCAAAAAAATATAGAAATTGTCATTCATTATATTCTCATAATTCTCTCAAAATTTAGAAAAAAAACTCAAAATTTTTAGGCAGGTTTATATGGACTAAAGAAAACCGGTTTCAAGTAACCATTTAATAACTCTGGAGAATCTTCTTTTCAAATATGGTGGCTCTATCTCTTATGGCTTTCGAGATAATCCGTTTAATACGACAGACAGCAGGATAGACAGACGGACGAACAGAATGGACGGATAGACATAGCTAGATGGATTCAAGAACTTATATACATATATTCTTTATAGGGTCTATCATGACTCTTTCTTCCTGTTACATACAATAGCAGTGAAACCTTATATACTCCTTTATCCTCTGTGTACAGGGTACGAAAATTTATAGATCGAGCAGTGATAAGGTTATAAAAAAAGATACTGAAAATGCCTTTTAATCAAATTTTAGTGAAAGCAGTCATTAAATGTATATTGTGGACCAGAAGTCATTGTCATTGTCATGTATTTCTGAGATTTTTTATTCAGATTATTTAACGCAGAAACATGGGTCTTTCAGAGTCGAACAAATCAGCGTTGAGAACGTTTGAGAGAAAAATTCTTCGTAAAATCTTTGGATCTTTCAGAGTGGACAACGAGTACCGTATTTGCATGAATGACGAGCTGTACCAGTTATAAAACGGCATCGATATATACTTCGAATGGAGGAACGGGCTCCGGCGAGACAAGTGTACGAAAAAAACCTGAACGAAATCGGAGGGGCATGACAGCGAGGACGACCGCCGCTGCGTTGGAAGGACCAGATCTTGGAAGACGTCCGCAAGATTGGGACCTGGAATAGTTAATGAGTAGCATTGGACCAATCCAGATGGGTGAATACCCTAAGTAAATAAATTCACAAAAAAAAAAAACAGCCACAAAAAAAAAAAAAACTCATGTTATGTGTGGCGAACTAGAGGGGTGGTTATTATGAATTTTGGGTGACAGAATACAAAAAAATCATGACTTGTGCGGTGGACCAGGGTAGTCATTTTTAATGTATTGTATTTTGGGTCGAATCTGAAGTCAGAATTCAAATGTTCGATCGCGTTATTAAAATAAAAAAAACAAAAAATGTTTCTATATTTTCCTCCAAATTTAAAAAAAAAAAAACGTAATTTTTCCAACTTCTGGTCTTGTGCGGTGAACCAGGGTAATGAATTCTAATCTTTTTTGGGACTCTGAATCCAAATCTGTAATCAAAATCTAAAAGTTGGTAACTGAACTTTTTTGAAAATTTTTTCTCCAAAATGAAAAAAAAAAAAAAAGAGTCTAAGACTTCAAAATTAAAAAAAAGGTATTCAGGAGTGGTGTATTTTGAAGATCTGGATCCAAATCCATGTCCAGAAATTCGATACTTATCTGATTTTTTTTCATTTTGTAGAAAAATTTCCAAAAAGGTCGGTTATTTGTGAGGTCTAAGATGCCTTTTTTAATGCGTTATAAACATTCGGATACTATGTGTATCGGGTATAAATATTAGATAAAATTAAGTAAGTACTTACATATATAGAAGAAATATTTATTTAATTTTTGAAACAGAAAAAAATTGAATTTTATAATTTAATTTGTATAACATTTTAAAACCCGTAATGTGCCGGAATGTTTCGAAACCAGGCTCCTTGAAATGCAAAAAAATTTATCTAAAAAAATGAAGTAACTAAATTTGGAACCATAGATTTATTGTTGTAAAAACCTTCATAATTTAATTCGATTAAAATATAAAATCTAGCTTCAAAAAAATATAAGTTATACATAATTAAATTTTCATCATTTTAATTAAATTTTAAGCGGCAGTAATCGTTACGCCCTTTTTTTTATGTTGCTGCTGCTTCCGCTATGGCTACTGCGCGACTTACACAAATCCAACGATAAATATCAAATAAAAAAAAAAAACATTTTTTAAAGCCAAGAAATAATACCGACTCAACTCTTTTTAATGCTTTATTACCATTCGAATGATCGATTGAATGTTTACTTGTTGTTTGCTTACTTGGTCGGCCATTCGTTTTATAAAATGACCCACTTTCGAATCTGCAACCTGACCCAACTAAATTAAATCGGATAAAAAAAAAAAAACTCGGTTAAATTTACATGACGGTGGCGACTAAGCGGCAATCGACACTTTGCAGCAAAACAGTTTAGTGTCAAAAAAAAAAGACTACAACAACAAAAAGCATGAATTTGTTGCACTTTACCTAAACGAAAGACTTAAGAAACGAACTTGCGCTGCGTATTGACTTACAACTTAAAAGGAATGAACAAAAAAAAAAAAGAGATATATTTTTATGTATCTCAGCTTACAGGTAATTTAAACTAACAAACAAATCGTTGTATACTCTTATATGTATACCAGACGTTGCAGTAGCTGTGAAGGCGGCGTCGTCAGCGTCATCCGCTGCCATTCATTGACAAACTTCGCTTTACGCTTGTCTCTCTCTCTTTCTCGCTACTTCTCTATTTTAACGACTTTAGCTCAATTTTATTCGCCGCCAATCACTTCAAATTCAATTCACTTCAAACTCAATTGTTACAATTTGTGTCTGATATACTTTACAGTGCCCTCCCTGCTCCACCCCTTGCACCCACTTAATAACTCGTTAGTATTTCATTCTGCCGTTTTGCATGCGAATTGAGTAATTGGCTGCAATGGACAGACGGACAGACTATGTACAGCGGATGGCATTCGTTTTGGTCAGTTTTTAAGCTGCTTAGCTTAGATTAACTGAATTTAATACAGACATAAAGGCTGTGCTAGAAAATGTGCAAGTTCATATGGTAGACAATGGACAGACGGACATGATTGTAGCTATTTGATTTTTGTTTTTGCTCAGGAATGACGTTCCAAGAGAATTTTTTTCTGGCACATTCTTTATTAGTTTAGTTTTTTTTTTTTTTTTTTGAATCGCTTAAACTATTTAGACGGCTTTGATTCGTGGCAGTTTTGCTGCCTAAATTAAATTGTTTGCTCTGGTCAACGCCGCCGCCGCCGCCAATGGAATACATTCGTTTTGGTTGCATTTTGCTTGTGTTAAGCAGCGCCAATTATATACTTTTTTGTTTAAAAATTATTTATTTTTTTTACATACTTCATGCTCTAAATAATCGCATGATTCTAAAATATTTCAAATAAAATTTTATATTTTTTCAACTGAAAGTCGCTCAACGACTTAAAGTCGCGACGACGCTTTATAAATTTTAAATTAGTTCAAGTATTTCACACAGATACACACACACACCATAAATAAAAAAAAAGCTTTGCAGCTAGTATGAAAAAAAACCCTGATCATTTTCGTTGTTGTTGTTTTCATGTGTCGAAGTGTTAAAAAAATTATTGTATAATCGAAACAACTTAAAAATCGATTAACCGACGTAATTACAGTCATAATTTTTGTCTTTCTGTCGTTTTTCAAGTATTGCAAGATAAAATGAAGCTCATTTTCAGCAGCAGATAAGCGTTAATATATAAATTTAACAAAATAAATAAACAAAAAATATTAACTCTTAGGTGTATCTTTGCATTTCTTATTTAAATATAAATCAAAATATTTTATTGCATGACAACCTTGAACTTGAGCGACAGCTTTCACTTTTGATGCGCAAAGCTTTTAAGATATTTGATTTAATTTACATTTTTATTAAGATTAATATAATATATGGGGTTTTTTTTTTATTATTTTAAATATAACCGCGATTTTATATTGAATATAAAATAAATAAAAAATGGCATTTAATATGATTTAATTCTTAAACAAGTTCTATTAAAATATTTGATTAAAATAAGTGTGATCTCACAATTAGACTTTTTAAATTAAAACATTTTTTAAGTTTATATGTGTACTGACTTTGGTCATTCAAAGAACTTAAAACTCATTTCTGGCATCGAGATTTGCAAGATAACAGATAATGTGACCACGGTTTTTTAACTTTGGCAGACGGTTCGTGTCACTACTTCCTAATCAGTTAGATTGGATGGGTGGTAACATAAAATAACCATAAAATAGTGCACTGATGGCTCGCACTCCGAAACAGACACTGGTGCTAGCATATTCGGTCATAGCACCAGGCTCTCTGTGGCAATGGGTGCCATTGAAGTCTTCACCTGTCACCTTCTGGTTCACAATTTTCTGGGATAGTCAAGCAGTTATCAAAGCATTAACTTCATGGACCTTTTCATCTAAGTTAGTTCTTCAGTGTTATAATACACTTCAACACCTCTCTCAAGATCGTAAAGTCATTATCTGCTGCGTTCCTGGACACAGAGGTTTTGATGGCAATGAAATCGCAGACGAACTCGTTAGATCTGGCTCCTCACCTTTTTTGACTTGGAACCTTTCTGCGGGATGAGATGGGTTTTAGCCATACTAATAATTGATAGGATCTCCGTAGAATCTCTTTGACACTATTGGAATTAATATCCGGGCCTACGACAAGCTAAGCATTTAGCTCGGTCTATCTGCCCTAAAAACATCGTACATCTTAACTGGCATGACCTTACGTTGCTAACTGGCTACCTTACCGGTCGTAATAGATTGAGATATCATCTTAACAAAATAGGCTTTCCCCAGAGTCAGAGTGTAGACTCTGATTGGAGGACGAGCTGCAAGCGTATGTCCGGCTTATATCATGTTCCCATCATACTCTGTGGTAACCTTAGGAACGTGTGTTACCTTCTTGAATTTCCACTTTCCACTTGCTTGCCTTGCGTCCCCGGCACAACGTCAGGTTTTTATGAGAAAAATTCACTTTCCTTTTCCACTTTCAAAAAACGTATATTGTCATCATTTGAATTAACGCATCGAAGCTAATACATCCTTGAAACACATTTATCTTCAGTTTCACCACATTCCTGTTTCACTGATTCATCGCCTTTTAGTAATTACTATTCCTTTTATTCCTTGGATTGTTATCCTCCAATCGAATTATCTTAATGACTCGACCATTAGTTGCTTTTAAGTGCCCGGATATGACTTGAATTTAATGGTTTAATCTAGAAAAGATTTAGAGGTTCGGTTTTTGTTTCAAAACCATTTTCTTTCAGAAGAACTGGTTTGGTTCATGGTTCAGAGCAAACGATCGAAAATGCTTTGGTTCGGTTTAAAACCCGGTTCGGTTCAAAACTGGTTTGCAGCCCTGGTTTCCAGGTTTTAAGAGATTAGTAAAAAGTAATGACTTCCTAAAAGTACCGAACTTTACTTCTAGTCTCCGAGATAACGCAGATGTACGGACGGATGGACATATGTGGCTAGTTCGACTCAACTTTTGATGTTGATAGAGTCTGAGTCTCCTACTTCTGCCTGTTACGTACGTATCCATAGACTTAATATAAAATTTTGACCTTCATGTATAGGGTATAAAAAATCTAAGCTTAATATAATAATTGAAAGTTGAAAAATGATCGGGATAATTTTGATAAAAGCCTGGAATGGCTGGGATCGAGACAAAAAAATGTGGGTGGGATATGGGGATGTGGATGAAACATTTAGTCTCACAGCCGTCTTTACTCTAGATTACTGTTTACTAGGTATACTATATTAAATTAAATACTTAAATACTAATTAAAATATTATCGACATTAATCGAAAAAGTAGATCATTTTTGAAGCCATTTATACATATAATTAACTAAAAAACTTTTACTTTATGCTATTTACAAATGTACAAACTTGTTTTACTATGTAAAAATGTTTGCATATCAATATACAAGAAAAATAATTACAACTCTGACAAATGATCTTTTGTCGCTGCAAGCTGCGTTTTATATATTTTTAATTTTCCATTGAAAAATTACGCGCTAATCGTGCGCATAAAAAGAGGGACAGACGCACGCATAGAAAATTCGACATTTGAATGGACGGACGGACGGACGGACAGATACAACCGGTGTAACACTGACGCCAACAAGAAAACGCAACAATAATGACATCAAAAATAAATAGGTGCGTAGTAGGAGAAAAAAATAGTGAATGAATCAGGCAAGGGAGCTCTACACAATTCCAGTTGACGGCGCGTTGAGACAATATTTTGTATACGAGAACTATTCAAAAAATATTTGACTTTATTGCTGCTATAAAGAGCGAAGCAAGTGCTTAAAAGGAATTTTTCTTTTTACTTCAAATTAGCTCTCTGTGGTCAGATACTTTTTGAATGGACCTCGTATAATGCTTTGCGTGCGTAAATTTGTTTGCGTATATGCGTGTCTGTGTCACAAGGTTAACTCCTTTCCTTTTCAACGAATGAACAAACAAGCGAGTGGCTGTAACAAGTTAAAATAACTTAAACAACAAAAACAACAACAACAACAAAATGTGTAACAAATATGCAGACAACAACAACAACAACAACAATTATAGCGACAGCAGAAATACTTGTATTAAAACAAAAACGACAAACATTGTCAGCAAACATTTTAAATGACTTTTAAAATAAATTAAAATTAAATAAAAGTTTTCAATAAAATAAATAATACAATAAAATTAATTATAAAACGTAAAAAAAAAAAAAATAAAATAATAATAATAATAATAAAACCATAGTAAATAAATATTACAACGTTAAACAACACCAGACTCCAATCGGGTGTGTCATAGAAACCTACGGAGAAATTTTCGTCTAGTGATTTTAATTTAAACGTGAATTACTAAGATTACAGGCTGCCTTAAAAAGCATTTGACTCATACAATAACACGTCTAACACTATCTCCCAGTGACGCACATCTCTCAACGATATGGCTGAGCAATGGGATATTTGCCTCATATATGTTCCGGATCACCAAGATATGTTTGGTAATTGCGAAGCAGTTAGATTGGCGAGAGAAGGTACAAATTCCGCTATTCCTCCAGAGAGGAGTTCGACAGGAACTCCTTTGGCCTCTCTGAAGCTGCGAGTGAAAGAGGAAATAATCAGACTAGCAGAGATTTGGTGGACCACAAATACCAAATGTTATGTTTCGAAAATTACGTACCCAGAATACAACACAAAAAGAACAGCCCAACTCATGCTTTATAATAGACAGACTCTATCCATGATGGTTGGAGCTCTCAAGGGACACTGCCTGGTTGGCAGACCGACAAGGGGTAGTATCAAATGACTTCTGTAGGAGCTCTAGAAACGAGGAGACAGTAGAATATTTTCTCTGCCATTGGCCAACCCTTGGGAGAATAAGGTTTACCGTACTTGGTATGACGTTTCTCGATAGTCTGGCGGAGATTGTATCAGTCAAGATTAGTGCAGTAGTGTCGCCTTTATAAGAAAATCAAGCTGGTACGAGTAGGTCGAAATAAATGAGGGATCATATGGCATCACATCTGGCCTAGGTGACATCGCAAAGATTCGCGTAGGACATTTTTTAACCTAACCTACTAAGACGAGTGGCTTAAAATGTTAAAAATAATCAATTTATCAAATTTTAGTTTAATATCTTTAAACATTTACCCATAGCAACAATTTGTAGCCAATGAAAAATATATTATTTAAAAATTTCGGTGAATCATTGCATTTGACATAAACCATGACGCATCATGAACGAAACAGATTGCACTGTTTTAAGCTGTATGAATGTTGTTTATATTTAACTTTTGTAATTAATATTTATATAGGGGATATAGCTCAGGGGTAGAGCGTTCGGCTGCAGTCCGACAGGTCCCTGGTTCAAATCCGGGTGTCCCCTTTTTTATCAAGGAACTAATTTTTTTTTAAATAGAAACGAAATAAAACCATTAATTGAGTGTAAATAAAAACTAATTTGCGGTAATATTTGTGAATTAAAAAAAAAAAAGTTTATTAGCTCTTATTAAAATTTCATTTTTAGGATATATTTCGCATATGAACATTTTTATTTATTTTACTTTTTATTTATTTTGCTTCATATTTATTTGTTGTTTGTGGCTAGTCATAACCACGACTGTGCTACTTTGGATTACAAGCGCTATTGTTGTTTATATTTATATAATTAAACATCTTATTTGAATTTAAACAAATCAAACAATCAAATTGTGGTTGTTTTACATATTATTCGTATGTAGTAGGAGCGTATGAGGAATAATTACGAAAAAAAGTAATTACGTATACGTAATAAAAAATAAAAGTATGTAGTAAATAAATAAAAAAAAATAAAAAAAACTAAATAAAAGAAAAAACGGTAAAATTAGTCAAAACTTAAATCTGATACTCTACAAATAGACACATACATATGTTTACCTAGCTTATACGATGATATATTTTGATATTCTCCATATATCTTTTTGTAAAGATTAATTAAACAAATTAGCTGCCCTACGAAGTACAAGGAATCGGAAACATTTTTAGACTCACATCGTCTTGAGCAGATTTTATATTTCAAATCGATGGATGGCAACTCTTTCCCTTAGAGAAAAATTCCGAATTCGGAAAACTTTATTATGAAATTCTATTTCATTTTACTTTGCAGGTTGAGAAAAAGTAGAGTTCAAAACACTGCTTCAAAAAAAAAAAAAAAAAAAAATAAAAAAAAAAAACAGCTTTTTGAAAAAAATATTGATCCTTTTTTATAACGCGTTTAACTTTAAAATACTACAGTTCCGGAGTATGTATTCTCTTTTAATTTTACTTATTTTCATTGTCGCGATTTAACAAGTCAAGGAAATGGCAAGAGTAAAAATGCTCAATTGAAATTGTTGTTGGAACATCTTTTTTTTGCATTTTACATAGTTGCATGTATTTCTCGACCTTCTAATTAATAATTGCTGGTAGTTAGTGGTAGTCTTTTTAAAATATTTTATTAATAATAAAAATGGTTACATTCGAGTAAGCATGTCCACGAGATATTCTGTACCACGGAAGAATCATATAGAGGTGTAGTAGTTTCTCTCTCTTTTTCTTGAGAGATACAAATATTTTCTGTGGTCTTCTAACAACAGTTTTCTAGAATACTGAACAAAATATGTTTGAAAAAATGAAATAGGTGTGAAGTATTATATCTCTGTACCATTTCCTGTATTCCTTAACTTACATAAACTATAAAATTGGGGTATTTTTTATGGATTTTTTTTCCTCAAAATAACCTTCCAATCAGACATAACCATGCATATTTTACAAGTATTATCAAAGATTTAACCTGCCGTAAATCAAAATTTTTTAACATGATTTTTCATGTAAAAAATCATAATGGGTCTATGGGTTAGCATGAGGGAAGTGCCTCTAGCGACACTTAATAAATTTATATGACACTCGATAGGTCTTGACCTGAGGCATTTTTGTGCTCACTACCTTTCCCATATTAAAGCAAAATGGCGGGCAACGATTAAATCAAATAAGACCAATGTCATTTATGCATTTGTTTTGCACTTTACCATCTGCCGTTCTAATTTGAATTTCTCAAGGGAAGGGATGTAGAATATCATATAAAGAATATTCTATATTCCAGCGATATGCTGGGGCAGTTTCCTCATGCTTACCCAGCTATCCACTTTGGGAAAACTTGGGGCTAGGAAAATAATTTAATAAAAAATATTTTATGAGGGCATTGGTAAATACATATTCCAAGTGTATATATTTTTATAGTCTCCGAGATAGAGATCAAGATGAACGGATTGCCTGATTCTCTTTTTATTACCCTTCACATATAGGGCCTTACTAATAAACAATTTAGAGTAGACTTTATCTCAATAATATCGAGACAAGCTGTTACTAAAAGTTAGTAACAAAAAATTTATTATGTATGTGAGGTATTTTTATACCCGTTCAACATAGTGTAAACGGGTATATTTAGTTTGTCCAAAAGTTTGTAACGCATTGAAGGAGGCATCGGAGACCCCATAAAGTATATATATTCTTGATCAGCTCGATGAGACGAATCGATCTAGCCATGTCCGCCTGTCTGTCCGTTGGTCCGTCTGTTTGTTGCTATGCGATTCATTCGCTTAGTTTCAAAGATATTGAACTGAAATTTTAAACTTAAGCTTTTCTCGGCTACGACTAGGTTAAGTTTAAAAATGACAGTGCCACGCCCATTTTTAGATATAGCCCCCATACAAACTTATCGATTTTTTTCCGATTTTTTTGTTTAAAAATAGTAATTATTTATGAATGTACTCGCTCCCAATTGGGTAAAAACATTTCTTTTGTCATCCAGGGTCAAAACCAAGACGACACGCCCATGTAACGGGTATTTCAGCTTCAGTTCCACCGAAGTTAACGTTTTTCCTTGTTTGATATTAGTTTTTGATATTATTATATTTAATGATCTTGGTTTCAATTAAAAAAGCTAATAAGAGGAGACCTTTTTCTTTAAAAAAGCTTTCTTATCACGCTTACTAGTTAATGCCGATATTATTGTCCTCTATCAATTACTTGATTATTGATTGTTGATTAATCAATTATTCATTCTTGAACTAACCGATCAATTGATTGTACAAAATAATCGATTGCTCCTGTATTAATCAATTAATCAAATTAAACAGTCCTAGTTCCTGCTAGCATGAGGGAAGTGCCCCAAGCGATATTTAATAAATTTATACGACATTCCATAGCCCTTGACCGGAAAAATTTTTCTACGCACTACCTTTCTCAAATTCAAGACAAAATGGAGGGCAACGTGATTTTCGATTATTTTTTTTTTGCTCACGGGAGTTAATAAAAATAGTTTTAACAAAATTTATATCTTTTCGTACGACTAATGACAATTTTTGGAAATAATTATTTGTTGATTATTTCATTATGTCATATAAAAAATATCGATGGGGCAGTTCCCTCATGTTTACCCGGCCAAGTACTTTGGGAAAACTTGGAGCTAGAAAAAATTTTGTACAAAATATTTCTAAAGGGCTCTGGTTAATATATGTGTATATTCCAAGTGTATTTATTTTTTTATAATCTCCGAGATAATTAATTTCGATAGAGGGCAAGAGGGAATGTTCGTCCTTTTTTTCCTTCGCGTATAAAGTATTCAAAAAAAAAAATCATGATTAGAAACTTTTTATATATTTTAAATTTTGGTTTGGAATAAAATATCTATCTTTAAAACAAATTTACTGATGTTTTATTAGCTCTTTAGAAATTTTTGGAATTTTGATGTTTTGGCAAATCATTGTATACCACATATTATACAATTTTTTTTGTCTTTCTTTCGCTATGAAGTCTTTCGTTACGATTGAACTATAAAGAGCAACCAAAAAAAAAATTATATTATACAAACGAAAAAAAGAAAAATGTTTAATAACAAAAAAAAATAGTCAATCTATCATGCGCCTTGCATAGAAATAACTCATTTGCCAAACAAATATAACAAATGTGTGTAAGTACAAAATAATATAAGCCAGACAAGACAAATCAACGATAAAACTTTGACAAATAAACTCAAATAAATGAGGCAAAAAACAATTGATATTAACGATATTTGATTGGCATAAATTGCGATTTGTGTGCAATTTAATTAAACTACTTTATGGCTAAAAGCTTAAAGAGTGAAGTAGGTAGATACATATAGTATCTAGATACATATACATTCATACAGTATATGAAACTTTATATCGATTTACTTGACTGTCTAAATTAGTTTGACATTTAAACTGCGCGAATATAGCATCAAATAAAAAAAAAAAAAAAGTAATAATAAAAAAATATAAAATAAAAATTTATTTATTTAAGCAACAAAAATTATATTATTCATATGAATAAATTTCGTATCATTTTTCAATTTGCAGTTTTTTATCTTTTTTTTTTTTTTTTTGCAATTTGTGATATGCGATGTGTGCGCATCATAAATTCTTTTATATCCGCACGATAGCTTCAAATGTGAAAAGATCAGCATCATCATCAACACATTTGGCAGGCAATCAACTAAAAAAAAATTTTTAATCAAATCGAGCAAATCAAGTTCAATCTGACGCCTTCTGACATTCAACCCACTCTGTAGCAAAATTAAAAAAAAAACCTTTACAAATCTTTTTAAAATATTAAAAGAAAAAAAAATCGAAAAATCAAATCAAAAATCCAGTCTGTCTACGCGTAGCGGCATCACGCTGCTTCTTGGCCAAATCAAAATCAACTCACATTTTTTTTTTTTGATGCAAAGTTCTGCTTATGTAAATTTTTTTATTGGTTATTGTCTTTTATTTTTTGCTGACGTTTGCTCGAATTTTTTAATTATGCTAATTAGCGGTTTAAACTGGTCTATCAAATACCTGTATTAGCCGCAGCCAATGATGATTAAAGCCTTCTTTCGTTTTTGTCGAGATATCGCGCCATTGTTTTCTTCAATTTTGATACTCTTGAATCATTTTTTAAATAATTTTATTGAATAATTTGCTGAATTTTTTTCTCTTTAAAGTTCATTAAACATTTTTGTGGTTAAAATAAATTCTTAAGAATTAAGCATTGCCAAATAATTATCCCCATACACACACATTTATGGCTAGCTATTTTTTTTTGGGTGGCAGTGGTTTATCAAACAAAATAAATTTTATCTTCTATTTTTCGTTATCATAAATTTTAATTAATAGATTTAGCTGTTTGAATAGCTTCTTTAAACATGGTTTTGTTTGGAATTTTATAGCTTTGTTTGTTTATGATATTATTTTTTTTTATATTTGTAGACTAATAAAAATTGAATCGCTGATTGCCGCACAAAGTGGATAATTAAAATCTTTTCAAAAATTTTTTTTAATAATATTGCAAGAATTGTATCAATGTTTAAGTATTGAATTTAAAATGACTTTGCAAACGATAAAGAAATATTTGTATATTGAGCAGCTTTAATATATTAAGTAAAAAAAAATTGAAATTACTGTTTTTTGAATAAAAAAAAAAAACAAGAAAGAACGCTGTAGTCGAGTTTGCTAGAGCTGGAATACAATCGATTACATTATTCATATTATCGATGTCTTTCTATTATTTGCTACTATTGATGATTTGGCTGGCATCGATTGTTATCTTTGATATTCATCAATCCATCGATTATTTGCCACCGCTTGCTCTTTTTGTTTGTTTTCAGGAACATGAAGTGTAAGTGGAAGTACAAAAAAAAAGAAGATTGTAAATTATATTTTTTATAATTTTTTTTTTTTTTTATAAAAGCTGTGTTTGTGGATGTTTGTAGCATACTAATGGACAAGTATCTACAACGTAAGTACAAAATATTAAATAACATATGTTTGTATGTACATTAGAGTGGATCATTTTAGCAGGAACGTAATCTTTGGGATATTCTAAAAAAATATTCCTGAAGAACAAAAGTCAAATCTGACATTTTTTATTTTTATTAAAAATTAGATGCTTATATTTCTTGAAAATATATATATAAAGTATATTCAAAATTGTCTTGCTATTCTATTAACGGAGTAAAATGCAAAACAAATGTTGCACAACCAACAACCATTTGCACACAAAAATGTTAATCTACTTTGCAACACCCATGCCCCTGACTAAAACATTTAAATGATCAGTGTAATGCTAGGGCTGCAAAATAAATATGAAAGTATAGCAAGTGGCAGGCCGAATTTCATGTAGCTTGGTTGGCAACGCAGCAGCCGGTCAGCTGTCTTCTCATAATAAAATTTTCTCCTCTTCGAAAAATTTAAATGAAGTTTGTTTCGAGGGTGTTTACTGATCATAAAATTCCAAAATAAAAATAAAGCGGAGGGCTTTCTTTTATTCACATTTTTGTGATAATTTTTGGATAAATTGGATTTAGGACATACCCAAAAAAACTTCATTTCGTGCTCGGCGGTCCAGAGGGGTCATTTCATAAGTATTTTGGGTCACTGAATGCGAAGTCAGAATTTTGAAGTTTGGTTCGCGTTTCTCACTATTTTTAAAAATCTCAAAAATTCACAGTATTTTTTTTTTTGGTATAAATTAAAAGTAAAAAAAAAAAAAAAAATAGAATTTTAGACTGCAAATATTCCACAAAATGATCATAAGAAAGGGTGCCACACAAAATCTTAATTGGTTGGTTTTAATCTCTTTTAAAACTCAATTAAATAATTTACATAATTAACAATTAGTTCAAAAATTATTTTAAACAAAGAAAAAGTTAACTTCGGTAAAACCGAAGCTCAAATACTCGCCACACAAAATTCTAATTCGTTCATGCATGATCAGCAGTGACGTAAAAATTGAGGCCGACCCTTGTCATATTGGTGGAATATTCCTAGGATGATAGTATAAATGTTTTTTCCCAGATTGGAGTGATTATATTCATAAAAAAGATCTATTTTCAAACAAAAGCTCAAAAATAGGCACTAGGTTTGTATGGGAGCTATACTTAAAAATGGGCGGTGAACCTTGGTTCTGACATACAAACTGCCTATGGCCAAAAGTGCTTAAGTTTCAAATTTCAGACGGACGTACAGACAGATAATTGTAAGAGATTTTGTGTGACACTTCTGATTTATCTTCTACCCTTTTATATTCTTTTGGCATAACGAAATTGCCTTACATTAAAAAAAATTGCTACACAGCAACACAGCATTAACTGATGAGCGCTCATAATTTCTAAGAATTTAAGAAATATTTTTATCGATTTTCTATATGTTTTGAAATTTGTTTCAAAATCATAATAAAAACATTTCAAGTTGGCAGCACTGTTACCGCTTTATTACGCTCTCTCAATCTCATTTGTTTTTGCTCAATTTTTAGTTAAAGCCGAAACCTACCTCAACTGAATGCAGACACTTATTAGTCTTTTTGCGCTCTTTTTTGAGCCAAACTTACAAACCATTTTCAAGGCACTCTGCAATCTTGGAGTACAACTTTATACAACATTCGGTTCGCTATTCTCTCTTAGTATAAAAGCCAATTGACTTACGCTTTGCGAACCAGTTGAGCGTTGACTTCGCAATCGTTTTCATAAAAACCTTAAAAAAATTTATAAAATTAAAGCCAAACGGTTAGGCAAAGAAATATAAAAGTAAGCAAATCAAATGAAAGACATAAAAACAAAGAAAATTAAAAGAGGAAAAAACAAATACAAACACAATTAAAAGAAAAAATTTCGATTTCATTGACTTTTGTTTAAATTTGTCTTTGCAAATTGTCTTTGTTTTGGTTTTTGTGTATGCAAGTGTATTGTTTTTGCGTTTGTCTTTGCATTTTGACTTTGCGCAAGCCAGTTTATAGGAGACGTTTGTTGGCGTTAATTGTGAGACGTGCTTGGCAGCGGACGGTTGATTTTCGTGTATTTCGTATGTGTATCTTGTAGAAACTTCTTCAATCGAGCGAGCGAGCGTTCGTTTCTTAGTGCTGTTATTGTGTATTTTTTTGTGTAAATTATTGTGTGTTTTATTTATCGGGGTATTGGGAAAATTATAAAAAAAACAAAATTTTTGTATATATAAAAATTGTTTAAAGGGATTTTTAAAAATTTATGAAAATTGGGGGGAAGAACGGGCGCCGAAAAGCCGGCCACAACGGCAAACAGAGCGAAAGTAATATTGTAAAACATTTTATCTACAAAAAAAATACTTTATCTATGTCATTGTTATGCTTACAAAAACCAGGTCGAATAATTTGCCGCGTCAAATATGGCAACAATTTGCCCGATATTCCCCTTCGATTTGAAGTTCCTGCAGTATCCATTCGATAGCAATCGCTTTGTGCAGTATAATCCGACTTCTTTGGAGCGCAACTTCAAATACGATGTGCTGACTGAGCATGATTTAGGAGTCACGGTGGACCTAATTAACCGTGAGCTGTACCAGGCGGACTCAATGTCACAGTTGGATCCAGCTGATGAAAAGCTGCTGGAGGAGGAGACCATGACACCAACCGATTCGGTGCGTTCACGTCAGCACTCGCGCACAGTGTCCTGGCTGCGTAAGTCCGGAGTATATTTCTACAGAACAAACGCGCTTCCAGCCTCAGAATCTGGAGAATATTGAGGCTAAGGTGGGCTACAATGTGAAGAAATCACTGCGTGAGGAGACACTCTATCTGGATCGGGATGCACAAATAAAGGCCATCGAAAAGACATTCAGCGACACCAAGAACGATATTACAAAACACTATTCCAAGCCAAATGTGGTGCCAGTGGAAGTGCTGCCTATTTATCCAGATTTCACCAATTGGAAGTATCCATGTGCTCAGGTCATAT